>PVIA01005273.1:0-118781 GCA_004024845.1 Tonatia bakeri
AATAATTATTATTATTAGTATGTTAAAGGGTTTAGTAGATAACTTGAGTGAACAGATGAATAAGAAATTTTTCAGAATGATGGAAACCATGAAGAGATGGAAAATACTTGCATTGTCCAGAGGGTAAAAGAGTTCCACAATCAGGGAAAAGAAACTATTAAAGAAAACACACACACATATCAGAGATGAAGCATCCTTTCAGGCTGGCAGTAGAGTCAACATAGCTGAAGAATTAGTCAATCAACTTGAAGATAATGCAATATAAATTATTTAAACTGAAATAAAAGAGAGAGGGGTGAACAGAGCATTTAGTATAGGACCATATTTTATAATGTAGCATAAGTAAATTGGAGTCTCACAAGAAGAAGAGAACAAGAGCAAAACATAATATATATTTAGATAGATAATGGCCAAAAAAATTAGATAAAAAATGAAAAAGATCATATCACAGGTCCAAAAAGAAGCTCAGATAACTCCAAGTGAGCTAAAAACAATACCAATAATAGTAGTATTGGTAGTAAAATAATGAAACACCAATACATATCATCATTAAACTACTAGAAGTCAAACATAATGAGAAAATCTTGAAGGTAGCCAGAAGTTTTAAAAAAGAAAAACAAAGATTAAAAAAATTACAGCAGACATTTTTTTTTTTTTTTTGCCAGAAATGGTGTGAGCAGGAGGCAATGGGACAACACTTAACATCCTAAAAGGAAAAAATAAAAGTCAACAATTCATCACCAATGCAGGAAGTTCTTTGGACAGAAATAGTGTGATAGCTCACAGAAACTGGGGAGATCATAAACAAAGCAGGCCAGAGTTTTGTTTCGAAACAAAAAAGTAAATATGAAACTCCTTTTTCTTACTTAATAACTTTAAGAGATAATTGACTGAACAGTGTTTTTCTGAAAAGGGCTAGATACTATTTTAGGTTTTGTGGGCTAAACAATGTCTATCACAACTACTTAATTTTGTCCTTCAATGTAGCATGAAATCACTTATTTAACCCAAACAACCATTACTATTCTGGTAAAACTTAATTTACAAAAACAGGTGGCAGGTTCCAATCTTCTGATCTCTGGCCTAAAGAAAAAAGTTTATAACCAATAACATTGAAATGTATGATAAAAACAGAGCACAGTATAATAGAATTGAAAATAAATTATAAGATTTTCATATTACATATCAAATCATATTATTTGAAGTAGGCCATGAAAAGTTAAATGTGCATATTATAAACCTTAGGGAAATGACTCAAAAAAGAAAAAGAGATATGACTAATGTTATAAGATATGAATAGTGGAAGTACAGTGGAATCCTTAAAACTACTCATTTTAAAAGAAGTAAAGAAAGAGAAGAAAAAAGGAACAAGAATAAATGAGACATAAAAAATAACTAACAAGATGGGTGATGTAAATCTGCCCGTATCAATAATTACATTAAATGTAAGTGATTCAGGGCTGTAGAGTACATCTCAACACATGTGAAAGGATTTAAAAGTCGTTCAAAGTATATTCTCTGGCATCAGTGACATTAAACTAGAAATCAATATCAGAGACCCAGAAAATCCCCAAATATTTGAGAGTTAAACACCCTTCTAAATAATCTGTGTGTCCAAGAACAGTTCACACAGGAAATTAGAAATTGTTTTGAACTAATTGAAAATGAAAACATGATTCATCAAAATGTGCACAGTGCAAATAAAGTAGTGTTTTGAGGAAACCTTTTTAAAACTACATTAAAAGGACAAATTAAAGCATTCAGAAGATGAAAATGGTAAAGAGCAGAAATAAATGAAATGGAAAACAAAGTATGGAAAGCAAGAGCTGGTTCTTGGAAAAGATTAAATCAGCATATATTTAACCAGACTGATAAAAACAAATGCACAAATTAACAGTATCAGGAATGAAAGGGAGGACATCATTACAAATCATATACTTTAAGAGGATATAAGGGGATATTGAGAACAACTTTATGCTAATAAATTTGAAAAGAAAGATAATAGAGCTGGTTTGTTTAGGGTAGTAAAGCATCAATTTAAGATGTATTGAGTTTGGACTTCCGGTCAAGATGACACATAGGTAACTGCTACTTGGAACCTCCCACAACTACATCAGAATTACAGCTAAGCTACAGAGCAACCACCATTCAAAACCATCTGAAATTTAGCTGATTAGAAATCTTACAACTAAGAATATAAAGAAGAAACCACATAGAGACTGGGAGGAGGAATGGTGAGGTAGAACCAGCTGGTTCCACACCCATGTGTGGCAGTTAAAAATCAGGAGGAAAATCTTAACTGGGAAGGTCACCCTAAGGAGCCGGGGGTGCTGTATCTTGGATGGCATCAATTTGGTTAACATGGTTATCCCCACCCTAGTAATTCCCCGAGACCCTGTCCAACCTAATTTTGGGGCCTACTCAAACCCTTTCCAGTGATTTTTCTATACAAATGATCTGTTTTAGCTCATGGTACTAACTTATGTAAAATCTCTCAAAGCAGCAGCATCTGGCCTCTTTGTACCCTTTACCTCTTGCTAAGTAGCCCCAGGCCCAGCACGAGGTGCAGCTGGCCTCGGTATGCAGCTTGGCCTCTCCCAGCCACCTCCAAGCCCAGGACAAGTAACAGCCATCTGAAGGTTGCTTTGTAGCTCATGCCAGCTGACCCTGGACAGGGCACAACAGCAGCTGACCTTGGCCTGCACCTCCTGGGAGTTCCCAGAGCCAGCACATGTGTTAGACAGCTTCAGACTGTGCCAAAGCACCAGCTAAGCTCCTCCACATTGACATTTCAAGAGGCAGGTTCATTGGACAGCAGAGACCCACTTGAAGTGAGCCCTGCTCTGTGAGGTCAGCCCCTGCACAGCAGGTCCTCTGCCAGTCCTTGCAGTCAGTGGACCTAGGGGTAAATCTCTTCCATTGACAGCAGTCAAGGCTCAACTACAACAGGAGGGTGCATACCGCCCACCTATAAGCGTACAGCAGGGGCAGCCAGTTTGAGTGGCTGGGGCAGTTGTGCCACTGGCACCTACAGGACCCATACTATGTAAAACCAGGACCAGGAGATGTAATACATAGAAGCTAACACAAGGTGGCAACCAAAATGAGGAGATAAAGAAACGTGTCCCAAATGAAAGCACAGAACAAAATTCTAGAACTAAGCAAGTGGAGACAAGCATTCTGCGAGATGCAGTTTAACATACTGCTCACAGCACTGGCTGGGTAGCTCAGTTGGTTCGAGTGTCTTCCTGACCTGCCACAGTTACGGGTTTGGTCCTTTGTTGGGACATGTACGAGAATAACCAGTGAGTATCGGCAAACATAACAAATCGATGTCTACTTCTCCCTCTCTCTCTTGCTCTCTCTCTCTCTTGCAAGTTAATGAACATGCTGACAGGCGAGGGTTTTTAAAAAGAATATAATAATAAAATGAAGAATCCATTACAGAGAATCAACAGTAGAGTAGATGAAGCAGAGGATTAAGCCAGCCATTTGGAAGATAAGGAAGCAGAAAATATCCAATCAGAACAGCAAAAGAATAAAAAGATTCCCCCCGTGCCAAAAAAAAAATGAGGACAGTTTAAGGAGTGTCTAGGACAACTTGCCAGAGAGGAGAAAGCAAGGAATTGAAAACCTATTTGAAAATACAGTGACAGAAAACTTCACTAGCCCAGTGATGGAAATAGACATACAAGTCCAGGAAGCACAGAGTCCCAAACAAGGTGAACCCAAACCCAAGAAGCCCATACCAAAACATGTCATAAAAAAATACCAAACAACAGAGAATCTTTAAAGCAATGAGAGAAGAGCAGTTAGTTACCACATGATATCTCAACAGAAACTGTGCGGGCCAGAGAGCCTGATATAAAATATTTAAAGTGAAGAAAAGCAAGGACTTACAACCAAGATTACTCTGTCCAGCAAAGCTATCATTTAGAATCAAAAGACAGATGAAGAGCTTCCCAGATAAGAAAAGCTAAAGGAAATCATCACCACCTAACCAGTACCACATGAAATGTTAAAGGTTCTTCTTTTTTTAATCCTCACCCAAGGATATGTTTGCTGATTTGAAAGAGAGAGAAACACCAGTTGGTCTCCTCCTGTATGCATCCTGAGCAGGGATCAAACCTGCAACCTTGGTGCACAGAACAGTGCTCTAACCAACTTAATCACCCAGTCAGGACTAGGGTCTTCTTTAGGAAGAAAAATATATAAAAAATATGATGATAAAATGGCAATAAATATTTATCTATCATCCATATGTTCATTGAGGCATTATTTACAGTAGCCAAGGTATGGAAGCAATCTAAGTGTCCATCAGTAGGTGAATGGACAATGAAGTGCATATATGCAGTGGAATATGACTCAGTCTAAAAAAGAATAAAACTTTGTCATCTTCAACAACACGGATGGACTTAGAAGATATTGGGCTGAGTGAAATAAGTCAGAGAAATGCCATATTACTTCACATAAATGTGGAGCCTAAAAAAAACAAGATAAACAAAGAAGCAGAACAGAAACAGACTCATAGATACAGAGAACATGTTGACAGTTGCCAGATGGGAGGGGGCTTGGGGGTGATGGGTGAAAAAGGTGAAGGGATTAGGAAGTACAAACTGGTAGTTACAGAACAGTCATGGGGATGTAAAGTACATCACAGGGAACATAGTCAATAATATTGTAATAACTGTATGGTGTCAGCTGGTACTAGATTGTTGGGTTAATCACTTCAATGTGTAACTGTCTGGTCACTGAGTTTTACACCTGCAAATAATATAATATTGTATGTCAACTGTAATTGAAAAATTAAAAATGTTAAAAAGAAAAAAAAGACTTGCCGAGTTTGACCAGATAAAAATGTGTAGAATCAGAGGGCATTTGCTCTCAGAAGATCAGGAAAGAGGCTGAGGAAGAAAATAAGTTTTGGTCATGATAGATACGAAGATTTTTAACCGAACTCTACTTTTGCTACAAACTAAGGCAGCAAAGCATTTTATTTTCTTATATGAAGAGAATGTTGCGTTCTCAGCTGTCCTGTGGTAGTTTTTCACACTATTAAAAGTTAAAACTCCTCAATCTTCTCTTCAATACATGGAGTTATCTAGTCTTTTCTTTCCTCTGCCTTCAGAGGAATGTCTTACTCATCTAAAGTTTATCTTTGAATATCCTCTTGAAGATCTCCATAGATACCATCATTATAATTGTTTCATCATTTTTTTGGCAATGTGTTTTTTTTTTTCTTAATGGTCAAGAAATTCTTTCTTGTTCCTGCCTTAAACCACCACTGTTTTCTGTGGACCTATACCTCAGAATCTTGTTTTCTCTACTCATAGCTAGCATTTATTCTCTTACTGTTTTTATCCTTCCAATTCATTATTTAAATTATTTCTAATAGAACCTATTTTATCCTGCTGATTTTTAAAAATTTCTTTTTAATCTAAATCTTTTGCACATCATTTAAAAAATATAGCCTAAAAGAAGCTGGAAGAGAAGCTTATATATCAGAAATAGCACCTCACAATTTTTGAGTATATGAAAAAGTAAAATCACAAAATCAGTGTAGATCAAAAGGATCATACGTTACATGAAGAATTTGGCGATTTGGAAAGAATTAAATTTTATATTTATCTTTTTCAAAGTAAAATACAGAGTTAAAATTTTAATTGAATCAGTAAAAAGGTTGAAAGATGATAGAAGAGTTTTGCCATTTGCTTTTACATTTAAAAGACAAAAGAATGCAGATAAAATTTTTGGTATTGTAGGGTATAAAAATTTTAATCTTCTGTATATAAAATATGAGAAGTACCATAACCAAATTAAAGTGTCTGGCAAGCAGAGGAAGAATATCTCAAGAATTACAGAAATTTAATATTCTGAACATAACAAGAACACACACAAATGAATATGATAAAATAACTAACATAGCATATAATTCACAATAGAGCAAAGATAAAGATAGACTGTTTAAACATGACAGATGTTTTGAGAGATTTTAGAAGAGTTGGAGGCATGAGCCAAGACAGGCCT
This sequence comes from Tonatia bakeri, assembly GCA_004024845.1. Taxonomy (NCBI): domain Eukaryota; kingdom Metazoa; phylum Chordata; class Mammalia; order Chiroptera; family Phyllostomidae; genus Tonatia; species Tonatia bakeri. Next base: position 6,028 of record PVIA01005273.1, read on the forward strand.
TTCTAATGAAAAAGCCACTGGAAACAGCTTGGGTGAGCCTGTAAGTTGGATGGGACAGGACTGTCAGGGAATCACCATGGTGGGCCAGACCGTGTGAGCCAGGTTGATGGTCTCAGATAGGATGCTCCCCTCCTGGCCCTGTGAGCAGGGGGCTCAGAAAAGGAACAGTTTCCTCTGTCAGCACTTCTGTCTGGGAGAAAACTGGCCCTCCAGCTCTCACTCTGATACGGGACAATTCAGTTCCTCCCCCTGTATTGCTTGTGCCTTTCAATTTGCTGCCCACACAGTGGAGCTCAGAGGGAGTGAGACCAAGTAAATCCATGCATGGGCCCTTGAAGAAGAATTAATTATCTGGGACTGCAGAAGCCCTTTGTCTCCCTCAGCCTCAATCCCTGAGGGTTTTTTCAGCCAGTTATGGTACTTCTCTTCCTGGCACTGGAACCCAAGTCTGGGGGTCTTGGTATGGGGGTGGGACCCCTCACTCCTCAGGGGGACTTCCCTAAATATACTTCCTTAAAATGTTTAAAATGAAATTTTTAATGTTTAACTTTACTTTTATGCATTTGTAGAGACACTTGATTTTAGAAGATCTTGTGGCTTTTAAAATATTTAATAAATAGCATTTTTATTTGCTGCAATTCAAATTGATATTATCTGCCATTTTAGCTAAAATACAGTCTATCTTAAAATCATATATTGAATGATTTTTTTTAAGTATTGGCATATAAATTATTACAAGTATATTAACAGTAGTAAGAATTAAGGTAAAATTTGTTTTTGTCCATTAACTTTGTGTTAGTCTTTCTTCTGTCAGTTTGACTTTAAAAATAGTGTCCAAAAATATTATGTAAGACTGAAATGCAAAAGCACACAACATTATGATTTTTTTTCTCTGGACATCCGTTCATATAAGTGTGATAATTGACATTTTTTATTCCAGTAAGGGAAGATGTGTTAGTGAAAATGGAGTGATAGGAACTTGTTTTTAATAAAGGAAATTCATACTTTACCAGCTCATTAAATGACTTCTAGGATATTATGGCTGTGGCAGATAAGGAAACATGAGCCTCACTTTTTTTTTTTTTTTTTTTTTGACCAGAAACATTAGTAAAAAATTCCATATAGTACCCAAGGTAAATATTGACTAATAGAAGTCCTGGAACAAGTGACTAATGGCCTGGCATGATTTAAAGTTGGCTAGATGGCAGGAAATTATTAGTATTTAGTGGAATATTTTAAATCTGAAGCACCAGATAGATGATAGTTGGTTATTGATTTTAATCAAAAGATAAATTATAATAATTTATTTTGCTTTTTTGTAACAATAATTATAACTTTAAGAAAAGTTTTAACTTGAGATAACAGTGATGAGATTTGACTTCTTAATCATGAATTCTATGTCCAGGAACTTCCTTATATTAAAAGTGCTTCTAATGTCAATGCCTAGGTTGTAATTCTTGACTGCCATTTACTTGCTGAGTGATTGAATCATATACTAAAATTCTGTGATTTTTATTTTCTATAAAATGAAGTTACCTCTCAGGTCCCTTATCACTCAGATACTCTATTAAATGAAGTTGTTTTAGAAATATATGCATTAAGTATTGAATATAATATTCATTTCATAATAACTTTTTCTGTCTATGTATTGAAATAAATGGATGTATTATTTGGTGAAACAGTGAAACATTGCCAGTTAATAATTTTATCACCTGTCACAGTGTATATAACAAAACAAAGTTTGTGTTAAAAGTCTGAAGTGTTGGCTTCATGTCCCAATCCCACTGTGGTTGAGGTGGTTCGTCTCTCTGACCATCTGTTTCTTTGTTAGGGGTAAACAGTAGTCTGCACACCGTACCTCTGAAGGGCAGATAGAATAATATATGTTAAACATTTTGTAAATTGTAATTACTCCGTAACTTTAACCGTAATTTGAAAGAATGTACAAGGCAAAGCTACCAGCATTAAACTTAATTAAAATAAAGATAAAAGTTTAACTTCATGGAGCAAGATTTGAAGATTTTTTTCACTAGCCAGCAAACCTATTTAATATTTAGGTAGATTATTTAAATTGGCAAAACAAAAAAGTCTTATGAGACCAGATGGCAAAACACCTGAAATGGTTGTCTGGTTAAAATTGAACTTGCACTAAAATGATTTTAAATAAATGTAACACATACTCATTGTTGCATATAAGAATGTATAATTGACAAATAAAGGTAAACATTCCTTTTAACTCTTTCCCCAATCATAATTTCTACAGATAGCCCTTATTAACAGACATTACTTACATATTTATTCATTCAGTAAATATTTGTTTAGCAAAATTCTGTGTGCTATATAAAATTCTAGATTCATTGTGTTAAGTGGTGGGATGAAAAAGTCAAAAAACAGACACGATTCTCTGCCCTCATATAGTGCATATGTTCTATTAGCAGAGATAGCCATTAAGCAAGTAAATAAATAAAGAAAATAGTTGTTCTGTGTTTGCTTAAAGGAAATAAAAAGATGCTCTGTTAAAGATTTATTGAGGGTATATTGATGTTTACTTTAAATAGGATTGACAGAGAGGGCCTTTCTGATAGGGTGTGTAAGTTGAGACCAGAGTGTTAGAAGCCTCTGCGTGGTTTATGCTTCCAAATACATGTACATACATCTGTATGTACACATTTCCTTGTAGAAGTGAAATTCTGTTTTCCTGTGACTTTCCTAAACAGTGTGTGTGGACATGTCTGTAGTGACAAGTTGATCTTTTCTTATCTGCCCTGTTCTTGTCAGGCAAAGGTGTCAGGCTTGTGTTTGCATTCTTGATGGTAGTATAATTGTTTTGAAATGCATTTAATAATAATTTAGAATTCATATGTCTTTTATCCAGTGACCCTATTTATAATAACTTATCTTGTAGGTACTTAAAGATATTAGACTGGCATAAATCTGGAAGCATTGCAGTCCATAACAACCAATAAGCAGGCTGGCTAAAGACAGTACAGTGGAAGACTAGTGAGCTGTGAAAAAGTCAGATAGCTGTGGAAAGCATCCAGCTTACATTCTTAACAAAGCAGGGTGTAGAGTACACGCAGTCTGATTTCATTCATGGGAAAGGTGAGAAAGAAGGCTGCAGCTGTACACAGGCTTGAACACAAAAGTTCGTCACTTGTGTTTATATCTGAGGAGTGGGATCGGAAAGTCTGAAGTGGGAGAGGACAAACAGTGTATTACAAAATTTTTGAAAAGCCAAATAAAAACAAGTCAGAAATTAAACTTGGAATATTGCAATCAGGTCTATACATAGTGATTTTTACTTTGTTCAATGTGATTTAAAACTTTTTGAATTTTTGTTTTTGAAAAAAATGCTATGCAGGAAAAATAGGTTGTTAAAAATATGTGGCAACTATCTCCAAATGCCAGCCATTACAGTATTTTTTCCTGGAAGATGAATTGGTATATAAATGCTAAGGCTGTTAGGTATCAGATGCTGAAAGCAAATTGGTTTTGTTAAACCAACAGTATTTTACTGAGTACATGTACTTTGTAAATAGAGATTCACCTGGCACAGATTATACCATGTAGGCCATTGGGAGAGAGAATGTAAAACCAGAGAGTCTAGCTAGAATGGACCTTAGAAATCCGAGCATCTAGTCTAGCTAGCTGAGCTGGAGACTCTGTGTAGTGACTTGTCTCATATAACACTAGCTAGTTAGCATCAAAGTCATGACTCATACCTAGGTGTTCCTTTTTAAAATTTACTACTTTAGCAAGTTAAATGTTTCCGAGACAATCTACATTTTCTTAATTTCAGGTTCCGTCTTTTCAGTCTGTGAGTACATCTTCGGACAAGGTTAGTCAGGTTGATCGTTTTGCAAGGATGCCGTACATCGCGTGTGCCTGAGACAGTCCTGGTTTATGCCTGTTGTCTCAGCATAACTATGAGAAGTGCCTCTCTCACTCTCAGAGGTGTATCGGTATGGTCAGTATATTTCATGGTCACTCCAAGTATTGCCAATTTACTGGATCTGAAAGGTTCTTAACAGTTCTGTACTAGGGTAGAGGTTTTGGATTATGAATCTAAAGAATTGCATTGCAAGCTGTGCTGAATGTCGGAGGCTGCTGCACTTGGGATGGGAAGAGAGGCTTCTGCTAGGTTTGGCAGAGTAGGGGGCTTCTTGAAAACATGGCATTTGCGCTGAGCATAGACAGGTAAGTGGGATTATAGATTGATTGAGTTACACAAAAGTGAAAAAGGATGACATTTCAGCTGTATAAATAAGAAGGCTCCAAGTGCTTTTAGAGAATAGGAAGCTGCCCAGTCTGCCAGCATTGAAACGAGTTGGAATAGAAGAGTGTACGTCCTGGAAAGGGTGTGTGTGAACCAGATTTTTAATACCCAGTCTAAAGGTGGGGATTTTTTGAGTAACTGGAAGACCCTAGCACTTTTCAGGTACAGGAAAAAGTAAGTAGCACTTTAAGAGGATTAGTGTATTGGGGGTGTATTTAGTGGGTTCAGAAAGAAAAATAGGGAATCTGTGATACCCATTAGGAGAATTTTGGACCAAATCAGATGTGTTGTTTAAGACCCTTAACTGGGCGGAGACAGTGGAAGGAGAAACTCTTATTCCTCAGGGGCTCATACATGATATTTATTAAATGTCAGACAGATGTTTTCACAAAGACAGGTAGAACAAGGTTTGTGAATTTTGGGGTCCTTAAGATAAGGGAGAGAAAAAGATCAAAGTTTTACTACTAAATAGAAATAGAGGGATTCTCTGTGTAAATCTGAGATTATGATCTTAGTCTACTTAGGTTAAGAAAGTTTGCCTTCGCTACTGTCGAGTTGTGCCATAATGACTGCTGTGATTTTAAATAGCTTTGCAGCGGTAGAAATGTGACTAAAGTATGATTAGTTTGTGTGACATTTCATCTTTGTTAAGAGCCATGAATCTTAAGATCACAACTTATAAGGTCCAAATAATAACTTGGTGCCTCAGTTATAATTTTTGATGTTAGCAGTTAGAAGTTCTGCAGATGACTTCTGGACACTAAGATGGATTTAGAGATTATCAGAAAGCAAGCTTGAGTTCGAATTTGATGCCATTATTTTGTTATAAAGAAAGAATCCATTATGCAGTGTTAAAACACCAGAAAGAAGATAATATGTCTGAACATTTTTTAATGGGTGGCTATATTTAAAAGATGCTAAATTATACAATAATGTCATAGTTGGCAGAATATAATTTGGGTCTGAAAGACATCACTGACAATCTGGCTGTGTGTAGACTTGATTTCATATAGTTTCAATGCTGGATTGGTATTTTTCTTTGGTTATAGTGTTGTTGACATTGAAAATATCTCCCAACTGATGCTTAAGAGATCATCAGAAGTAAAAGGTGTAGTATAATGTGATATGCAGTTTCAGAAATGTTTTTCTATAGTATAAGGATATAAATGCTGCTACTGCCTCATAACTACTATAGTAGTTATTAGTAGTAGTATATAATTATTAATATAGTAGTTATATTTTTAATATTTTAGTGGTATGCCCATTTTTAAAAGCAACCTTTGCTTTATTGAGGAGACCGATACAGGATGAAAGGAGAGGCTATCTTTTTTCTGGGCTCACTGCTGTGATAGGTGCGTCATTAGCATCTGGCACACCTTTTTTAATGGGTGCTTTTGATGTCAGGAAAATGTCAGATGACTTCCTTAAAAGTGAAACATCTCTCCTGCACAGAAGAATGGGAGGAATATTTTGTGTTCATTTTAATTTATAACTTCCTTCAATTGTTTATGTGTAAAGTCATGTGTTTAAACCAGCAGTTCACTGCAAGGGCTGCTTATCAGAACACACACCCACTGAAACTCTCCAATAGAGTGCATTCTTCTGTTACCAGATTGGTCTCCTCCACCTTTGGGCCGTAGTCTGTCCGTGGAGCAGCTCTGAAGTCTGGGATCATTCACATGGAACTCGTATTCCCTTGCGTTGAAATTGTCTGAGTACTCAGAATATGTAGCCTTAGCAGACTGCTTTTGTGAGTGTATGCTCACATTGCACTGTGCCCCCAGCCAGTCTCCTCGCTGTTCAGAAGCTGTGCTGATGGGCATTTCAGGCATTTGAATAGCTTTGAGTTACTTCTTTTGGGAGTATGTTCCTCTCCCCCATCCAGGAAGACCTGTACTGAATTCATAAGCACTAACTTGATTGGGTCTCAGACTGCTGGGAAATACTCCCTTTCTATTCCCTGTGTATGGATTATTTTTAACTTTCATGTTCTTCAAACCTGCTGTTCCCCTACTGTCAGCAGATGACCACATTTCTCAGTTCGTTGGAATTTGAGATTCTTTTTGTGATACAACGCATGGCCAGTTTTTTGGTGACAGCTGTGTGGGTATTGTGTTTGCCGGATATTGCTGTTTGTAAAGATCTATTAGGTCAGACGTGTTACTTGTGTTTGTAAACTCCTTTAGAGCCTTACCTAATTTTGTTTACTTAATCTGCCATTTCTAAGAAAATATTTTTAAGAAAGGTGTAAATATAGATTTGTTTAGTTCTTGTATTTCTATTTTGCTTTATATATTCAGAAGCTACGTTGTTAATGCACTAGGAATCATAATTTATTTTCCTGGTAGATTACAGTGTTTCATTCAGTCTAAGGCACCTTGGATTCTAAAATGCATCCGGATTTCAGAGACATTAAAATGTGAAAAGTACATCTTAGAATCAAGAAAACATGGTATTTATCTTGTCAGCAGGAGACATTTGTTTTGCTCTGATTAATTCTTGTTGCCTTCAGTTATGTTTTGTCTGATATCGACATTACTATACCCACCTTCTTTTTTATTAGCATTGCTTGATATATATTTTGTGTTTTTATTTTCAAGCTTTCGATGTCCTTTTGTCTGTCTTTATGTCCTTTTGAGTCTTGCCAATCCATCTTGTTTCTACTTATCAAACAGTTGCCCTTGAAAAATTGACATAGATATTTAGCCATTTTTTTCCCAGCAGCACTTAAGGTTAATCCTGATCTTTTCCCCCTTACCAAAGAATTTTAAAACTTTATCATGTGTTTACTGCATTCTTGCTTGTACTCGTATACTATGCCTTCTCACAAGTATATTCTTTGGACTGTAATTTCTGTTTTCTTCGATATGTTGTTCTTTATTTTGCTAGAGTATGTATTATAGTAAATTTCTCAGAGAGGTTGCATGAGAAGTGAGTTTTCAAGACTGCATAGCTGAAAATACTTTATTTGCTCTCATAGAAACTTTTGTTATCTCTTAGCATGCTGTTAGGAATCTTTTTCTTGTTTATTTTTAGATAATTGTTGCCTTTCTTATCTTCTATAAACTTTTGAAATTTTTATTCTTGAATTCTGCTATTTCATGATATGGATTTCTTTCTTCACCCCAGTTCATATTGTCCAGCATGGAGTAGTCCCTTTAAAGGGAGACATACATCTGTTTAGGTCCAGCAAAATTTTGTGATGTTGTGTATTTGACCATTTATTGCTCTTGCTCCTTGTTCTGTTATTGTGGCAGACTCCGGCCAGCAGAGTCCGCCTGTTTGACTGAAGAGGAAAACAAATGCATGGGCTACAGCAGCCTGTGGAGAAGAGGGGGACGCACGGCCACTCTCTCAAGGGGAGAGGGGCCAACCCTTGCCTAGGCAGGCTTTTATTGTTTTTCTCAGGTGTCATATCAAAGAAGGATTTACTGTCTATCTCATTTTAGGTACAATCAAAGAAATGAAAATAACACATGCAGAAGGAAAAAGTGGTGAGCTGATTAGCTCCATCCTTGGGAAAATTTACACAGACTTTGGAAACTACCTTGAAGATAGGTGATAAACATCTACTGTTTCAGACCAGGGTGAGGGAGTTTTAGCAAAAGCGGGCCCTTTTCTAGGCCTGATTCCCACGGGAAAACCCGGTCTGGCTCCTGCCCACCACATCGCTTCTGTAAGTTTTCCGTACAGAGCTGAGTCTCATGTGCCAGACCAAAACAAACCGGTCCCCTACATGTTATCTGCTATTAGACTTTTTCTTTACATGCTACTTCTTGTCCTCGAGTGTTCTGTTCTGAGAGAATCCCTAGAATTACTTTCCAGTCCACTAATGTAATCTTTATTTGAGGCCAGTTTGCTTTTCTGCCTGTATTTTATTTTATTTTTTAATCTTTTAAAAAAGATTTTATTTCTTTATTTTTAGAGAGAGAAGAAGGGAAAGAGAAAGAGAGGGAGAGAAACATCAATGTATGGTTGCCTCTCACACTCCCCCAACTGGGGACCTGGCTTGCAACCCAAGCCTGTGCACTGACAGGAAATCAAACTGGCGACCCTTTGGTTCACAGGCCCGTGCTCGATCCACTGAGCTGTATCATCCAGGGCTCTCCCTTTATTTTAATAAGCATTTAATTTTAGATTTATGGAAAAGTTACAAACAATAGTACAGAGTTCCCATGGCTCTCACACTATTTCCCCTATTGTTAACATGTTACTTTAGTATGATACATTTGTCACAGTTAAATAAACAGCATTGATACATTTTTTATTAACTAAAATCCACAATCAAATTTCCTTAGTTTTTAATTTAATGTCCTTTTTCTGTTCCAGGATCCTACCCAGAATGCCACGTTAGGTTTAATTAACATTGCTCTTACTACGCTCCTTTTGGCTGTGACAGTTTCTCATATTTTTCTCATTTTTAATGACCTTGACAGTGTTAAGGAGCATTGGTCATGTGTTTTGTGGAACACCCCTCGTTTGAGATGCGTCTGATAGTCTGGAGGAAGGTTTCCATTCTCATCACATCATATTAAGAGGGTACACTTACCAGGGTGACTGATCACTGTGTGGGTTGGTCCTGGTTGCTGGGCTGCGGTCGTGCTTGTCCGGTGTCCCCACTGTGAAGGTACCCCTTCTCTCCTTTTCCGTGCTGTACTCACGGGAAGGAAGCCACCGCACACAGCCCTTGCCTAAGGAGTGGGGAGTTAGGCCCCACCTCCTTGTGGGCAGAGTATCTACACAGACTGCTTAGAATTCTTCTGCCCAGGAAATTTGTCCATTCTCTCTCATTTATTCATTTATTCAATTATTTGCTAAGGTTTTGTAAAGGATTTTTACATCTGTGTTTATGACCTATATTGGTCTGTGAGGTTTTCTGGTAATGTGTATCTGGTTTTGGTAATAGCATAGTGTTTTCTTTATGGAATGACATGGGAAGGGTTCTCTCTGTATCCGTCTTCCTGAGGAAATTGTGGAGAATTGGTGTTATTTATCCTGTGTTTGGTGGGATTCACCAGTGAAACCATCTGGGTCTGGTGCTTTCTTTATAGAAGGTTTTTAATTGTAGACTCTTTTTTCAAAGAATTAGTCTACTTCATCAAAGCATAGAGTTGTCCATCGTATGCCCGTTATCCCTTTAATGTCTGTACGACCAGCAGAGGGGACTGCTGGTCCTCACTGTTACATGGTCGGCATCACTCAGTTTTTGGCCTCTTTTTTCGTGTGCCTTGTAGAAGTTTATAAATGTATTGATATTTTCAAGTAACCAGGTTTTAATTTTTTATTTTACTTTCTGGTGTCTTTCTGTTTTCATTTTCCTTGATTATTGCACTAACTTTTATTATTTCCTTTCTTCTGTTTGCTTGAGGCTTAATTTGTTCTTCCTTCTCTAGTTTCCTAAGGTGGAAACTTAGGTTATTGATTTTAGATTTCTTTCTTTTCTAATATATGCATTAATGCTATAAATTTCCTTCTAAAGACTGTTTGTGTTGCAGCCCACAAGTTTTGATAAGTTGTGTTTTCATTTTCATTCACTTCAAAATATTTTCTAATTTCCTGTGACTCCCTCTTTGTGATCCATGGATTATTTAGATGTGTATTTATTTCCAAATATTTGGGGCTTTCCATCTGTATTTCTCTTACTTATCTCTTGTTTAACTCCATTGTGACCAGAGAACATACTTTTATATGATTTCTATTATTTTAAAAATTTTTAAGTGTGTTTCATGGCCAGATGTTGTTTCTCTCGGTGAATTTTCCATGTAAATTTAAGAGCAATGTGCGTTCTGCTGTTGTTGGAATATTTTTTTAAATGTCGGCTACATCAAGTTGATTGATATGCATTCAGGTCATCTGTGTCCTTATTAATTTTCTTTCTGTTTGATCTATGATTTACTGACGGGGTGTTTAAACACTCCAACTATAATAGTGAAAATTTGCTTGTTTCTCCTTGCAGTTCCATCATCTGTTGCCTCATATACTTTGACACTCTTCTGTTGGCACATATGTGTTTGGAATTATGTCATTTCTTGAGAATAGACAACTGTTATTATATACAAGGGGGCCCCAAAACTTGAATTTATTTATAGGAAATTGTGTCTTTACTCTTACATGTTTGAACTTCATTCACCTTTGAAGTACTCTTCATTTGATGCACTGCATCTATCTAGACGATTTTTCCACTGCTCAGAACAGTTTTTGCATTCGTTGATTTTGATGCCTTTGGATGCTTCTGCTGTTTTTTGTTTCACCCTTTCCACATAGTCAAAAGGTTCCCCTTTGAGGACTTTTTCATCCAGGGAAACAAAAAAAAAATGTCGGTCAAGACTAGATCAGATGAATAGTGGGGGTGACGCACAGAGGTTTTGCCATTTTTGGTCAAAAACTGCTGAATACTCAGCACAGTGTGGGCAGATGTGCTCGTAAACCACAAAATGGGCAAATGCATTGAAAGAGTCTTCAAAAAAAATTCACTGAAGCTGAATGTAGCTTCTCACAACAATGCCAGCTACACTGATACAGATGGGTTCCTAGAACACTCGCCTAGCAGGGGAAGCCTGTACTGCAAGGGGCCTGACCTTCAGAAAATTATTCTGGTTTTTTGGGGTCCCCCCTCATAATGCCACTCTTTAGCTCTGATATCTTCCTTGTTCTGAAGTATAGTTATCTAAAATTAACGTAGCTAGCTACTTCAGGTTTTCTGATTAGTGTTAGCATTGTATACCATTCTCCATCCTTTGCTTTTTTCCATTGAATTCATTGTAACCTTTAGTCATGGTTTTCTAATCAAAGGGTATTTGAACTATAGCTACTAACATGAAGATCTTCAAAAAATTATGTTTATGTAAAAAGGGATATTCCTAGTCAAAATTTTGGTGTCATTATTCTAATCTGTTACAAAAATATTTTTCTAACTCAACTGAGTCAGGGCCTAGGAAAAGAATGTGTAATTTGTTTCCTATTCATGGCCCTTCATTTCTTTAATATTACCCTAAGCTGGAATTGCCCGGGCCAGCATTTTCGTTCTAGCTATCCTTGTCCTCTTCTTCCTCTTCTCTGTCTTACCTCCTCCTGCCACTATGTTTCCTATTATTTTCACTGTGGCAAAATTCATACATTGAATGGCATAAAATTTACTACCTTAACCATTTTAGCGCATAATTATTGGAATTAAGTGCATTCATATTGTTGTAAACCATTGCCACCAGCCAATTTCCAGAATTTTTTTATCTTGCAAAACTGAGACTCTGTATACATTAAACAGTAACTCCCTACTATTTTACTTTCTGGTCTCCATGGTTTTGACTGTTCTTAAGTACGTCATGTATGTGGCATTTCGTGACTGGCTTTTGTTACTTAGCATCATTTCCTCAAGGTTCATCCCTGTTGTAGCTGTAGCATGTCAGAATTTCCCACCCTTTTAAGGCTGCATAATATTCCAGTATATGTATATACCACATTTTGCTTATCCATTCATCTGTGGCAGGACAGTTGGGTTGCTCCCATTTTAGTTATTGTGAGTAATGCTGCTGTGAACATGGGTGTGAGATGTCTTTGAGACCCACTTTCAGTTCTGTTGGGTATATAACCAGAGGTGGAATTGCTGGATTATAAGAATTCTATTTTTATTTTTTTGAGAAACCACCATACTGTTTTCATAGTATTTTTGCATATTTTGTATGATTCTAGTTTATCTCCTCTCTTACAGTGTTAATTATATTTCTTCATAAAAAAATTAGTGGTTGCTTAGATTTTATATGTTCTTGACTCATCTAAATCCATCTTTAAATAATACTATTACTGCTTCACTTGTAGGACTGATATTTTATAACAGAGTATTCTCAATTCCTTCTTCCCACTTTTTGTATATCACAGTCATTCATTTCACTTCTCCATATTATTGCTTTAAACACATAGTTACCTTTTAGATCCATTGGCCCTGGCCTGTGTGGTTCAGTTGGTTGGAGGTTTGTCCTGTAGCAAAAGGGTTACAGGTTCCATTCCTAAACAGGACACATGCTTGGGTGGGGGTTCGATCCCCAGTTCAGGCAGGTATGATCCCTGGTCCAGTCAGGTACTGGAGGCATCCAGGTGATGCTTTTCTCTTGCATCAGTGTTCCTTTCTCTCCCTTCCTCTCTCTCTAAGAAAGCAATGACAAAAATGTCCTCGGGTAAGGATAAAATTTTAAGTAAAAGAATAATCTTACCTTTCTTTGTTCTTTCTCTAATACTCTTCCTTCCCTTTTTATGTAGATCCAAGTTTCTCACCTATTTTTATTCTTCTCCTTGAACATATTTTAACATCTCTTTCAGGGCAGGTCAGCTGTCAATGAATTCCCTGCATCTCTGCTTGGGAAAGTATTTCTTCTTCACTTTTGAAGGATAATTTTGCCGGGTATAGAATTAAATGCTGGTGGTTATTTTTTCCAAAATTAAATATTTCATTCTACTCTTTTCTACCTTATGTGGTTTTGACAAGCACTTCATTTTAATATTCAGGTAAGGTGACTTTGTTTTTATTTCCTCTGACTTCAGAAATTTCTTTGTCTTTGGTTTGCAGCAGTTAGAATTTGATATCATTAGGTATGAATTTTGAAAATTTTCATGTTTTATGTTCTCTGAGTCTCTTAGATCTGTGTTTGGTGTTTGTCATTAATTTTGGAAAATTCTTGGCCATTGTTGCTTCAAATATTTTTTCTCCATTCCTTCTTTCTTCTCCTGGTATTTCAATTGCATGTAGGTTACAATATTGTCCCACATTTTTGCATGTTATATATTTTGTTTGATTTTTTTTTTCCTTCTTATTTCCCTCTTTTTATTTCAGTTTGGTCGTAAGTCTCTATGACCTGTCTTCAAGTTGACAGATTCTTTCTTCAGCCACATCAGGTCTACTGATGAGTCCATTGAAGGCATTCTTCTTTTCTGTTACTATGTTTTTTATTACTAGCATTTACTTTTGATTTCTTCTTGGAACTCTGCCTGTTTACTCATATGTTCTTGTTTGTTACTCACTTCTTTCATTTGAGCCCTTAGCATATTGCTAATAGTTATTTCAAATTCCTTATCTGGTAGTTCCAACATCTATGTCATATATTTTGTTCTGATGGTTATTTCATTTCTTCAGCTTGTTTGTGTTGTTTTCCTTGCCTTTTGGCTTACCTTATAATTTCTTGTTGAAAGTTAGGAATCTTGTATCAGATAACAGGAATTGAGGATTTATGTTAATCTAGTTAGGAGTTGGGTTTAATGTTTTTTATAGCTATAAGTACCAGAGACTTCAAATTCCCCTGATATACTTGGTTTTTTGGCCTCCATTCTTGTCTTTGGAACTTTCTTACATTCTGTTCCTCAAAGAAAGTGTTTCATGCTGTTCTTTTACCTGCAATCCACTCTCACACCTGAGCCCCCTTTGTGCTGTATTCAGGTGAGGAGGAGGGCCATTTGATAATCTTTGAGTAAGTCCCAGGCTTTCAGTGGGCCTGCATCTCATGGCCATGGCTTTCACCCGTGTTTGCCCAGTGTTACAGCTTCCCCTCCTTCCTACTCTCTTTCCTACATACAGTGTTCCCCATCTATCTCCTTGAATGCCTGTCCCCTGTTGACTATGGGTTGTTGCATTTCCCTCCTCTTCCCTCATTGAAACAAGAAAGCTAGAAGAAGTTGCAGCAGGTAGGACTTCCTTTCCTCCAGCTGGGATAAGGTTTCAGAGTTGTACTCTAATGAAGTCTTTTCCTCTGGAAAGGAGGCCTTTGTTGTGGAAGACCCTGGGCTTATTTCACAAGGTTCTCTTCCCCTCACCCTGCCTGAGAGAGGAGGGGACCTTTCTTGGATCCTCATGCTGAAAACCTGGTGGATAGAGGGGAAAGCCCACAAAAATGTAAAGTTATCTCTAAGACCATGGCCCTCAGGAATTTCCTATTCTCATACTAGTTCCCACTCAACCTCCAGCAATTTATCAAAATTACCGTTTAGGTGTTCCTACCAGTTTATGGGTCCAGTGCCTTTTGCTTCATATAAGCAGTTCTTGGTTGCTATATCTCTCCAGATGTTCCTGCCTCCAGATTTGGGGTGTCAGTTTACCTTATAATCTCAGTTCTCTGATGAACCCAAGAAAAGTCATTCATTTTAAATTTGCCCATCTTTTTCTTGTTTTAAAAACATGCCAGGACTGAAACTGGACATCTCTCCTGCCTATATTTTTAATTTCTAAGATCTATAAAAGTTCTTCAAATAACGACTTGATTTAGGGTTCATAGTTTAACATCTTCTGAAGTTTTCTCCTATTTGCTTATTTATTCTCTTCCCTTGATGATTTCATCACTCACTTGTGTACCTCTCTTTTGTTGTGTTACCTGCAGATCTGTTACCTTTCTGAATCTTTGTTCCTGTTTGCCAATTGTTGACCTATGTAGAGTCTGTTCATAAAAGTTTGTCCCAAGGACTCGGGGGGAAAAAGTTTTAAGGTATCAGGTCAAGGGTAAAGCAGGACAATATGTGGCTTAGTATGATGGAAGGGTGGAGATAGTCCTTCACTTAATTACCTGTACGTTCCACCATGTCTGTAATCTATGGAACGTGTCTGGTCTTGCTCTTATCTGCTCATTTGAAAACTGTTTTCTCTGCTAGATTTGGCTCTACAGTTTTTCTGTTTTGTTTTTGCCAAACCACTTTCTATTGTTTAAGAATTTCTCAACATTTTAATTTTAAAGATGACATCTTTTCTTTATTAAAGTATTTTTTCTGTAATTATAAGAGATTTTGGTTGAAAAGAAGGTAGACATGTATGTCCAGTCCAACTTGATCTGATCTCATTCACTTTTTTATTAAGTGCAAGTCTTTATCTCTCATATCTTTTTCTTTTAAAAATTTTCTCAATTACTGTTGACAGTCAGTATTGTTTTATATTAGTTTCAGGTGTATAGCATAGTGGTTAGACATTTATATAATTTATGAAGTGACCCCCTGATAAGTCTAATATCCACCTGACACCAAAGATAGTGATTACAGTATTATCAGCTGTACTTCTTGTGTCCTGCTGTACAATCCTGTGAGTGCTTCGTACCTGACAGTTTGTACTTCTTAGTCTTACACCTTTTTTCACCCAGCCATCCAGGCCCTCTTCTGTCTCCCTCTCATCAGGTTGTTCTCTGTATCTATGAGTGTTTCGGTTTTATTTGTTCATTATTTTGCTCTTTATATTCCACATATAAGTGAAATTATACGCTATTTGTCTTTCTGTAACTGACTGCATTCTTATTTATGGCTGAATAATATCCCATTGTTCAAGTGTACCACATTTTTATCTGTTTATCTCTTGATAAACACATAATGTTGTTTTTGTATCTTGGCTATTGTAAATAATGCTGTGGTGAACATAAGGATGTTTATGTCTTTTCAAATTAGTTTTGAATTTCTTCAGATAATACTCAGAAGTGGATTGCTGGGTTCTTCTTTGTCTCTTGTTACAGCCTTTTCTTAAAAGTCAATTTTGTCTGGTATAAGTATTGCGATCCCAGCTGTTTTCTGTTTGTGTGTTTCCATTTTCATGAAATATCCCTTTACTTTCAGTCTGAAGTGAGTCTCTTGTGGCAGCATATGTAAGGGTCTTGTTTTCATTCAGCCAGCCTGTGTCTTCTGGAGCATCTAATCCATTTACATTTAAAGTAATTATTAATAGTTGTGTAGTTATTGCCATTTTATTATTCATATTTTTCTCTTTTTTTGTTCTTCTTCTGAAAGAAGTCCTTTTAATGTTTTATTTAGTACTGATTTGGTGGTGATTAACTCCTTTATCTTTTTCTTACCTGGGAAGTTCTTTATCTTGCTTTTTTTTTTTAAGATTTTATTTTTTTAATTTTAGAGAGAGGGAAGGGAGGGAGAAAGAGAAGGAGAGAAACATCAGTGCATGGTTGCCTCGCACACCCTCCCACCCTGGGCATCTGCTGTGCAAACCAGCCATGTGCCCTGACTGGGAGTCAAACCAGCAACCCTTTGGTTCTCAGGCCAGCATTCAATCCACTGAGTCTGGCCTTCAATTTTAAACACTAGCTTTGCTGGGTAGAGTAATTTTGGTTGTAGGTACTTGCTTTTCATCACTTTGAATTTTGTGCCAGTCCTTTCTGGCCTGATACGTTTTTTGTTTAGAAATCAGCTGACAGTATTATGGGAACTCCTTGCAGGTAACTAGCTGTTTTTCTCTTGCTGATTTAAAGATTTTTCTGTTTGTCTTTAATATTTAGTGTTTAAATTACGATGTTTTGGTGTAGGCCTCTTTGGGTTTATCTCATTTGGGATCATCATTTGGGATTATTTGTGCTTCCTGGACTCATTGGTCTGTATCCTTTGCCAGCTTGGGGAAGTATTTTGCTCTTATTTCTTCAAATAGGTTTTTAATTCTGTGTTCTCTCTCTTCTCCTTCTGGTACCCCTGTGATGCAAATGTTGTTATGCTTCATATTGTTCCAGAAGTCCCTTAAACTATCTTCATATTTTTTGGAGGGAGGGGACTCTTCTTCTGTTTGCTGTTCTGATTGGGTTACTTTGTCCTCCAGGTCGCTGATTCACCCCTCTGCTTCATCCAATCTGCTGGTGTGAGTATTGTCTAATAGAAGTATTGCCACCCCAGCATTATTCCATCTGGTGTATTCTTCATTTCTGGTTCTTCTTTTATGGTTTGTGTGCCCTTTTTTATGCTTACCATATCTTTTTTGGAGTTCTCATTGAGATCCTTGAACATCTTTCTAAGCAGTGTTTTGAACTATATGTCTGGGAGATTTGCTTGCCTATATCTCATTTAGATCTTTTTCTGGAGTTCTGTTCTTTCATTTGGCATATATTTCTTTGTCTCCTTGTTTTGGCTGCCTCACTCATAGAATGTACTAGGTAGATCTGCTATATCTTCCAGTCTTGGCAAAGTAGCTTCATGTAGTTGGGTAGTTGGTGTCCTTTGGGCCCAGTGGCACAATCTCTGGTTATCTATTCCAAGTGTGTCCCTTGTATGGGTTATATGTGCCTTCCTTTTGTAGTGGAGCCTTGACTACTTTTGGCATATCAGTGTGTAGGGCTGACCCCAGGCTGAACAGCTGTGAATATTGGCTACAACCTCAGCATAGGAGCTGCTGTGTGAGGGCAGACCCCACAGAGCAGGATTCACCCCAGTGGGCTCCGACACCTGCTTATGGATGTGCTGCCTGTGGAGCTAATTGAGTGGCATTCTGTTGTGTTCTGAAGCTAGCCACCAGCTGTGTTAGTTCTGGAGACTCTTGGAAGGGGCTCTGATGTAGGCCAAAGTCAGCCCCTGCCTGTGACCAGCTTGATGCTACCTGGTAGGAGCTACAAAGTGATCTGCAGGTAGTAGCTGCCTGTGCTGGGTCTAGAGATGCATAGAAGAGGCCATATTGCGAACTGAAGCCAGTTGCTTCCACTACAGGTCCTGTGGCAGGTCAGCTAAAAGCTCAGGGCTCCCTGAGGCCTACAACCACCTGCTGGCTGCTTGTAAGGCTCAGCCACTGAAAGAGTCTTGGGTGGTACATGAGTTGGGTGAGGGTCTCAGGGTGAAGTGAGAGGTATTCACCAGGTTAATGCAGATTCAAATTTGGCCGTTTGGGAAGAGGGCTCAACATAGGGACAATGGCAGCTTTCCTTCCGGCCC
Source organism: Tonatia bakeri (assembly GCA_004024845.1). Classification (NCBI taxonomy): domain Eukaryota; kingdom Metazoa; phylum Chordata; class Mammalia; order Chiroptera; family Phyllostomidae; genus Tonatia; species Tonatia bakeri. Next base: position 23,954 of record PVIA01005273.1, read on the forward strand.
TCACTCTCAAGCCGCACACTCAGTTTTCCCCTGTATGTCTCTGGATCTCCTGAGCTACTGTCTCACCACCGGAGCCCAGGGCGAGTGCCTCTCCAAGAGGATGCCTGGATTTCCATCAGCCTTCTGTCTCACCCGAACAGACGGAATCCTCACTAGTTTTCACTCTCAGATGTTATATGGGTTCCTGTTCCTGGCACTGGTGCTCTGGGCTGGGGAGCCTGGCGTGGAGCCAAGGGCCAAGCTCCTCAGGTTCTCAGCCCCCACACATGGGTGCGGGGCCGCCCTGCTCGTGTCCCTGCCCCTTCTGACAGTCTTGTGTGGCTGCTGCTTTATGTCCTAGTTACAGGACTTCCACTCAGCTAGTCTTCAGGTGGTCCTCCAGGCTGATTGTTCTGTAATTTAGTGGTGATTTTGGTGTAATCAGGGGAGCAGGCAAGCATGGCGCTGAGCTACTCAGCCATCTGGACTGGAACTCCAGTCTCGTTCACTTTCAGTTAACAAAATCAATTTGTTACCATTGTAACAAATTTTATATTTATTTGGTCTCTTTTCTAGCACTGTCTGCTTTTTACTTTCTGTATAATATTAGTCATTTGATACATACAGTTACTTCCCTACTAAACTGTAAGATCACTAGAAAAAGGATTTGTACTGTGTCATCATTTGTGTCATTTATCTTCATGATTCTTAGCATTGCCTGACATGTTGCTTTTCAATAAATGTTATTAATGAATAATTAGTGTATATTTGTTTAGTTTAATTCCGTTCTCAATTTATAAATGCATCTTTCTAGATAAATTTCTACATCGTGGTTGCTGACTTACAAATATTTATATGAAATTTATTTAAATATGGGTAGCATACATGTTTTAATCCTGCTGTTGGATTTAATATTTATAACAATCAAGGAAATAGTACATAGTTTTATTTTGTTCTGTTACAGTTTTCACAGTTTTCCCCCTTTGCCCTCCTCCACCCAGCCCTCCCTGGCTCCCACAGTCAATGCCCACTCGTTGGCCATGTCCATGGGTCATTCATACATGTTACTTGGCTAGTCCCTTCCCCTTCTTTAAACCCTTATCTCCCTTAACCCTCTCTGTTGCTGTCAACCGGTTCCTTGTTTCTATGCCTCTGGTTCTGTTTTGCTCATTTGTTAATTTTGTTGATTAGGTGAGATCTTATGGTATTTGTCTTTGGCTGACTGGCTTCTTTAACTTAGCATAATGCTTTCCAGTTGCATCCATGCTGTTGCAAAGGGTAGGAGCTCCTTCTTTCTTTCTGCTGCATAGAATTCCATTGTGTAAATGTACCACAGTTTTTTGATCCATTCGTTTACTGATGGGCATCTAGGTTGCTTCCAACACTTGGCTATTGTAAATTGTGCTGCTATGAACATTGGGGTGCATAGGTTTTTATGGATTGGTGTTTCGGGGTTCTTAGGATATAATCCTAGCAGTGGAATTGCTGGGTCAAAAGGCAGATCCATTTTTAGTTTTCTGAGGAAATTCCATACTGTTTTCCACAGTGGTTATACCAGTCTGCAATCCCACCAACAGTGCACTAGTGTCCCCTTTTCTCCACAACCTCTCCAACACTTGTTGTTTGTTGCTTTGTTTGGGATGGCCATTCTGACTGGTGTGAAGTGGTATCTCATTGTGATTTTCATTTGCATCTCTCTGATAGCTAGCAATATTGAGCATCCTTTCATATGTCTCTGGATCCTCTGTATGTCCTCCTTGGAGAAGTGTCTGTTCAAGTCCTTTGCCCCTTTTTTAATTGGGTTGCTTGTCCTCTTAGAGTGGAGTCATGTACATTCTTTATATACTTTGGAGATTAAACCCTTGTCTGAGGTATCATTGGCAAATATGTTTCCCTATATGGTTGGATCTCTTTTTATTTTAATACTGTTTTCTTTAGCTGTGCAGAAGCTTTTTATTTTGATGAGATCCCATTTGTTTATTCTTTCCTTTATGACCCTTGCTCTGGGGGACATATCAGTAAAAATGTTGCTGCGTGAGATATCTGAGATTTTCCTGCCTATGTTCTCCTCTAGGACTTTAATAGTGTCATGGTTTATATTTAAATATTTCATCCACCTTGAATTTATTTCTGTATATGGTGTAAGTTGGTGCTCAAGTTTCATTTTTTTGCACATAGCTGTCCAGTTCTCTCAACACCATTTGTTGAAGAGGCTATTGTTACCCCATTTTATGTTGTTGCCCCCTTTGTTGAATATTAATTGACCATAGAGACTTGGGTTTATTTCTGGGCTCTCTGTTCTGTTCCATTGGTCCATGTGCCTGTTTTTATGCCAGTACCAGGCTGTTTCGATTACAGATGCCTTGTAATACAGTTTGGTATCAGGTATTGTGATCCCTCCTACTTTGCTTTTCTTTCTCAGAATTTCAGCAGCTATTTGGGGTCGTTTATGATTCCATATAAATTTATGAAGTGTTTGTTCTATGTCTGTGAAATATACCATTGGTGCTTTAATAGGTATTGCATTGAATCTGTAAATTGCTTTGAGTAGTATGGACATTTTGATGATGTTAATTCTTCCAATCCATGAACAGAGTATATGTTTCCATTTCTGTCTTCCTTGATTTCTTTCTTCATTGTTGTGTAGTTTTCTGCATACAGGTCTTTTACCTCCTTGGTTAGATTTATTCTTAAGTATTTTATTTTCCTACTTGATGTTTCTGATATTTCATTGTTGGTATTTCCAAATATTGACTTTGTATCCCACTCTTTGCTTAATTCAATTACGAGGTTGAGTAGTTTTTTTGTGAACCCTGTAGAGCTTTCTCTGTACACTATCCATCCCCAAATAATGGCAGTTTTACTTCTTCCTTTCCAATTTAATCTCGGGTAACTTAATTAAGATGTGCCTTGGTGTATGCTTCCTTGGACCCAACTTCTTTGGGACTCTCTGGGCTACCTGGACTTCCTGGACGTCTATTTCCTTTGCCAGATTGGGGAAGTTCTTCTTCATTATTTGTTGAAATAAATTGTCATTTTCTTGGTCTTCCTCTTCTCCTCTGGCACCCCTATGATTTGGATGTTGGAACATTTACAGTTGTCCCAAAGGTTGTTAAGCCTCCTCATTTTTTTGAATTCTTGTTTCTTCATTCTTTTCTGGTTGAATGTTTATCAGTGTCTCAAACTCTGCATTTGATAGGTTGGTTAATCTCTTTGTTGCTTAGTTCTGGTTTTGGAGCTTTGATCTATTCTTTCATTTGGGCCATATTTTTTTTGTCTCTGTGTGCCTGTTATGTATTAGGGGTGGAGCCTTAGGTATTCACCAGGGCAGAGCAACACATGTCCCTGTATTGTGTTGCTATGTGGGGGACAGGTGTCCAAGAGGGAGCAATGCCACTTGCTCTGCTCTCGACGGGCTTTCAGTCACTTCCCCCACTACCCACACGTAAATTGGGCCCTTCTGGTGCTGATTCCTGGGTAGGTGGGTTTGTGTACATTCTAGGACCCTGTGGGTCTCTCCAACAAACTCTCCTGTGAGGCTGGGAGTTTCTCCCCTCACTGCAACCCCCACAGGTTTTTACTGTTAAAGGTCTTGAGGCTTTATTTCCCCTAGCTGGAACCCTGGGTTGTGTGGTCTGTCTCGCTTCCCAGTTTTTTCATCTGTTTACCCAGACACAAATGTGAGACCACCCAGCCCCCCAGCCGCCGCCTCACTCTTGGGTTCCTCCAGCAGCCTCCTTGGTGTGAGTCTTCTACACCCCGGCTGCCCGCCTCTGCCCCTCCCACCGGTCTGGATGAATGATTCTTCTTTAACTCCTTGGTTGTTGGACTTCCATACACTTCAGTTTTTTCACAGTTCTGGTTATTTTTTGTTTTTAAATTTCTTGTTGTCCTTGTTTTGTTTGTGCAAGGAGGCAGAGTACATCTACCTACGCCACCATCTTGGCCAAAAGTCCTGGCCATTGTTTCTTTGCCTCAGCATTTTAGGTAACTCTTCTTGTTTGTTTCTGCATATTAGATCGATCTGCTCTGACTCCCTGTCTTTGTGGTGTGACCTTCTGTGGTAGGAGACCTGTGGGACTCAGTGGGGCAGTATCCTTGATCTCCTGAGCTAGATGCTCTTGAGATGCCTTTTATGCTGTTTATGTGGGCTCTCTGTAATTGATTTTTGGTTGTTGTTGGGTCATTCTTTGGTGGGTCCTTCCTTCCCAGCTGGCTGACTGAGAGTCATACCACCCACCTCATCTTATATGCCATTGTACAGGTGCTGCCAGTACAAAACCAAAGAACCCAGGAAACAAACCTACACCTGGAAAAATAACCCCCACCTACAACCATGCTGCCAGCAGTCAATGATGAAGTACTGATAAAGGCGTATCAGATTGAGGCTATTATAAGAAAGGAAAAATGAATGTGAGATGACTAACTGAAGGGAAAGTGATTTTGAGAGGATCAAGGGAGGAAACGTAATACAAGTGGATAACAGAAACAAAGTGAAGAAAGAAAAGAAAATTTACATCATAAATAAAAAAGTGAGGGAAGAAGGCAAAATAAGAAAAAGGAAGAATACAGTATTAGGTTTAAACAAAAATTTTGAAAAAGTATAGTGAAAAAATAGGAACCAAATTGGAGAAAAAATCCATCACAACAATATCAACAACAAAGAGCCAAGCTTAATATAGGTGGGATGTGAATAAGAAGGAAGGAGGGGGGAGAGTGGGGGAAGGGGGGGAGGGAGGGAGGAAAGGTTATAAGAAGTCTGGAGGACTGAGAAGTGATTTTGACAGGATAGAGGGAGAAGGAGAAGGGATACTAAGGGCGAGGAATGAAAACCAGGCTAAGACAGGAAAATATTAAAATTTAAAGTGGAAAAAGAAATGGCAGGAGGAAGGCCAAATATAGTAGGAGAGAGGGACAGTAAAATTTAAGATTTGAAGTACATAAATAGGCACAACTTGGAGGAAGAGAAATGAATGTCAAAAAGTTATGCAGGAGAGGAAATAACACAAGTCATGAAGACTGGTGGAATTCATCTCAGTAGAATCCAGGGTTTACCACTGTCTTCTCTTTCTGGGTCTGCCTCTGGTAACGTCAGATGGTGTCCTAGTCTGACCCCAGACAACCTGTTCAAGGCTACATGTGATCCACAGTCTGTGGCTGTCTCCTGACTTGGCTGGACCCCACTGCTCTGACTTTCCATCAACCCAGGGCCCAGGAGTAGTTAGTTCATTTAATGACCTGAGAGGACTTCCGCTACCTTCTGCAGGTGCCTCCAGACAAGGCCTCTGGTGTGATCAGGAGGGTGAGAACCCTTTGTCATCCCCTGGGGTGCTGTTCAGTCTTCAGGGAAGACAATGGGGGTGTTTTCTTGCCCACTCATCTCACATCTCAGTTTGTTTCAGATACTCTCCAGTAATGTATGGTTTCTGGTGAATTAGCTGTCCATTTCCTGTGAGGAGCCAATCTGTAAAAGGGGCAACTCTGCCCTGCTTGGTGCAGTCAGCAGCCCTGTCTAAGCACTGAGATTGGGTAGGGCCCTGAACACCACTGTTGACCTGTCTCTTCTCTCTGCTCTGCTGGTTTTCGTGGATCAGGGCACAAGGAACATCGTGGCTTGTAGTGTCTAATAAAGGGCTTTTTCGTGTTTTCCCTGTGGGTAAGTATCCAGCTGGGGGCTTCTGAGCCCGGCCTCACTGATCTGCAGAGCCTGTAATCCTGCAGGTGGGGTTGGGCTCACCCATCTGTGAGGGGACGTGCCCAGCTGCAGCAAATCTCAGGTGTCCTGCTCCTGTCTGTCCAGTCCCCAGTCTGCTGCTCTCTTGCTGGAGACTAAGGCCCAGCCTCTCCACTCTGTACAGTCCCCTGCTCCCCAGGCATGCTGGGTCAGGTCCCACAGTCCCTTCAGTGATGTATCCCCCGGAGTTCTTTGTTTGCAGAGCCACTGTGTGCATGTGCACATGAGCCCCAGGTCCCTGCAAGTCTCAAGGCTTGTCTCAGCTCCTCTTTTCAGAGTTTCTGTGTGGCCCCTGTGCTGTAGCACTGAGCCCTGGGGGACCTGTTGTCAGCATGCTTCCCCTCCCCAAAAGCCTCTCTCTCGGTTAGGGCTGGCCACAGCCTGTCAGAACCTCCAACAGTTTTAGATAGTGTTTCTCTCGGGATCTTTCCCGGATGGTGCTGGGAGGAGTCCTGCAGTGATGCTGTAACACAGGGTGGTGGCAGGGTGCTGTCACCACTCCTTCCAGTGTTTCTCAGCTTTAGGGAGGCCTGCTTCCACCAGGATGTTTCTGCAGCCAGCACCTCCCCAGCAGTCTCTGCACCTGGGGCTCCCGGCTCCTGAGCTAATCCATAACCACCTCAAATCTGTGTAGCCAAAAGTACCGGGTTGGGCAGGAGAGGTGGCTGTTGCTCTGCTAGGAGAGCCCCGACCACCCGCTCCCTCCTACAAGAGGCCAGTCTCTTGCCCACTCATGCACACTCCTCACACTCTTGTCCGTGTACACACTCACACATGCTCTTACTCACTCTCCATTGGATTTTCTAGTTGGTTGCCCTGTGGGTTAGCTGTGAGACTGGTCCAGGTCTGGGAGCAAGTGGACGGAGCTTCCAGCTACTTCAAAGCCTTCTCGGATCTCTTAAATGGCACATAGTTTTAGAATTAATTAGGTAGAGCCTTCTCATTCTCATCAATAAAGGTATCTTAATTTGCATGTAAATTTCAAAGAGATTCAGGATATTTGGGAATCATTTTCATCCTAGATAAACATTTTGATTTCTCCTCCTAAAAGTTAAAAAATGTAGATCATAATATAGAAGATCATAAGTAGGCGTCTAAATCATTGTTTCCATCATATAAACTTAGAAGGAAAATAGCATTTATCTGTCAAGTCTTCAAATTCATATCACAGTTTCACAAAGCTATTTGATTATAAGGTATCTTTCCTTTTAATAGCACATAACAATGAGATTTGTGCTATTTCAATCAAGTGATTATTAAATATAGAATCCCTGTGATTTATTAACAAGCTGGTTTTTTGTTTCAGAAAACCATAGATTTTAGAATTACAAATTTCAGCTATGCAGGAATTATCTTTACAGTAACCCCTACTATTTTTGAATGAGAGGGCATTCTTTCTCTTCAGACATCCTAGTCTATTGTTGAATAGAACCTTATGTTTAAAAATAATAATTTCTTACTCTAAAATCTGCATCTGTTTTCTAAAGCATCTTTCTCAACTTTATTGTGAAACTTCATAATCTACAAAAATCTTACAGTGTATAACCCTAACTTGCATGTGGGGCAGTAGCATAACGGGATGGGGATAGGCGGGGCTGCAGCTGTTTCTCGGTGAGTCTCCAGAAGCAGATTTTTCTCTCTCAGACTGTGACTGTGTAATCCTTGATCACCACCCTTGTGTAGCATTATTCCTACGCTTTAGTATTTTGTGATTCAGTATTATATCTTAAATTTGGACATAGTGGTGAATCACATTAGTCTGGGAAAGGAGGAAGACATCTTGTATTCTCATGATTCTCACTTGTGAGCTTCTGTGAAATACACCTGATCTACTGAGAAATACCATTGGGAACAGCCACTGCACAGCCTTAAACTCATTGTAACTGCCACGTATTTTTCAGTTGCTTTTTAGTGGCTCCTTTATGTGACGGATTAATCTCAGGAGCAAATAATCTACAGCTCCTCTCAAATTCTGTCAGTGTTTTTATTTTTAATAAAGTGCTATTATTAATAGCCCAGTGTAATTGTTGTTTCCCCATTGATTTTAATTGCTTCATTTGAACGTCTTTAATCTGAAAGAACAGTTGTTTTATTGGACTCTAGTTTTTCCATTTTGATTGCTTTTTTTTTTAAGTTATTTATAATAAGGGAAGATGAACTTCTCTATCAGAATTATGGACTAGGAGCCAGTAGAGAACTTTTGAGGATGAATACTGAGATTCTTGAACATTGGTGCATATATTCTTATGATTATTTCAGACTAGGACAAGCACCTATAACAATTTTTATTGCCTTTCCAATGGCAGTTATAAAAATTGTCTCTTTGGCCTACTGGTATTATGATGACGTTACCTTGTAGATGGTATCTGAAATGCCGGGGTGCTCTCACTAAGTCTTTTTGTTTCGTTTTGTTTTGTTTTTCCAAATCAGACTTAAAGTATAAGGTAATAAAAGAAGTAGAGAAGAAAGAATTACTGAAAAGTTGAAAAGTTGTGAACTGAGGTTTTACAGTAATCTGATATGCCAGACCCTGCTCTTCAGCAGGACAGCTGGTAATGCTCTTCAGCCTCGTCATTCCTGCCTCCACTCCCAGGGACCTGGCTGGCGTTGGAGGTGTCTCCTGCAGCCACGGGGCAGCTTCCCTTCTGTCCAGGAGTCCAGCCCGCAGGTCGGGCTCCGCTGGCTCCGACCATTGAGCGCTTCATTAGCCGTACCCAGGCACCAGCTAGATCGTTAGTAGCGGGATGGAGTTAAAATAGAATCTTACTTGAATTCAAAACTAATAAGAAAGCTTGAAGGCATATCTTGTGAAATTAAGTGCTGACCGCATGTTAACTTTTACTTGAAAAAGCGAAGAAGTTGGCTGAAACTTACACTAATTAGAGGAAAAACAGTGTAAGATTAAATTGGAAGTTGAATTCATATGTTTACCTGTGCACACACAAGCGTCACTCTCACCGGTTTTAAGTATTAAAGTATTACTTTTACTTTATCCTAGAGTGTTAGGGAGAGCTGCCTAGTTTTGTGTAGTTAAAAGTCTCTGTTTTCATGTCTTGTTTAGACATAAGTATTCTTTAGGAATTCGGCTTCAAGAGTTTTCTCCATGGTGTACATTTATATTTTTAAATCCTTCGTATCTCCATAATTACATTTTTGTTCTTAAGTGTTTTCTTAGTTTTTGTTTATTCAGTCATTAAACGTATGTTGAATGTGTAGTAGATATTAGTTTGTACAAAGGAAACAAATGAATATAACAATTAAAGTAAAAATACATTAATGTTTCCTAAAGTGACCAAAGCTTAGAAGTGTTTTCAATATAATTTTTTATTGCCATGGTACTTCTTTGAAATAGTACTGATTATTGTAATATCTTAAAAGTACGTGGAGCTTACACTGCTGGTCATATGGAGTAACTAGTACTGGACAAGCACTCCTCATGTAAACATCTAGCAAATTGGACAAAATATATGAAATAAAATTTTTAGACTTTTGAAAATATGCAGGACCATAATTCCTAAGAGAATGGAAACAAATGAGATGGGCCCCATAATTACCCTCAACTTCCTGCCTGGAAGTTCTTTCTGGACTGCGAATTGGGAGAGGGGAGCGGACTCGATGACCTACGAAGACAGAGATCAGAGTCCGGGGTAGAAAGGTAGTTAGAATGTGTGGGGGAGGCTGCTATAGAGATGAGAGACGTGCAGCGACGCTCAGGGATGCATTGTACAGGGTTCCCCTTGAACCTCTTCGCTAACACTGAGCTGCACGTACACAGGGCAGGATTCGCTAGTCAGAAAAGGACGTTGACTAAGGAAAGAACAAGTACTGGAGAGCTGAAAAATTACTGGAGCACACACAGGGTTGAGATGTCTGCATTTTACCCGTTCAGATTAGAGAAACCTCGTTCAACACCCAGATGCTCAGTGGGGCCTGCAGACAGGCCCAGGCTGTAGGGTCGTCCTGAAAGCCTAAGACAAACCTTCAGAGGAACAAACGGATCTGTCAGGTCATCTGACAGAATAGAGTTCAGCACTCCACTAAGGGGGACGACAGAATCTGAGCAACCAACGTCTCACACATAATGTCTAGCATATAATCCAAACTAGTAGACATGCAACAAATTTACAAAGGGAAATTTGAACCATAACCTGGAGAAGTCAGTTAGTAGAAAACACACCCAGAAATGGCAGGCATCATGAAATTAGTAGGCAAGGGATTTAAAACAGTTATTTTAAACATGTTCAAGGATATAAAGGAAAACATGAACCCAGTGAGGGAACAAATGGTAGTTCAATAAAGAAATAGAAATATTAAAAAAGAACTAAATGGAAGTTCTAGTATGAAAAAAATCCAGTATCTGAAATAATGGTTTGGAAGAGCAAAAATTAGCCAGAAAAAAAACTTCAGGAAACTTTGCTAACAAGTATAACTTTTTCTTTTTAGCCATATAGCTGAAATGTGCCTGAAGGTTCACGTGAGTTAAGAATAATGTAGTCGCTGTTGTCGCAGCCCCACGCAGGTAGAACGTTCTCACCAGGGAGCTCGTACGAGGGGGAGCGGTCAGTTCGCAACAATCACTGCGCGCGCAGTCTAGGGCGGCGAGGAAACTCTGATGCGCACACACGTGAGGCCTCACAGACCTTTGTGTGGGCTATTTCCAGCTCAGTGTGTCTCGTTGCTGTGATGTAGATGCCAAGAAGCTGTTTTAATCTTTGATTATGATGACAAAAATCAATAGCATCCTTGTGTATGTTTTGGCCACTTCATTTTAAGAGTTTATGGGTAGTTTTTGAAGCTATGTAATTAGAATAAATATCTAGGGAGATTTTATCAACAGAAGAGATCTACCCTCAAATACTTTAAAGTAGTCTTTGACAATTCATTCTTAAGGAGCTCCTACCCTTTGGGACAGCATGGATGGAGCTGGAAAGCATTATGCTAAGTGAAATAAGCCAGGCAGTGAAAGACAAATACCATATGATCTCACCTTTAACAAAAACCTAAACAACGAAACAAACAAATAAGCAAAACATAACCAAAAACACTGAAATAGTGAACAGGCTGACAGTATTCAGAGGGGAGAGGGGAGGGAATTTCAGGGGAGAAGGGGAAGGGTTTGCAGGAACAAGTATAAAGGACACATGGACAAAAACTAGAGGGGGTAGAAATGGGAGGAAGATGGGGAGGGCTGGGGGGGTGGGCTGGGATGGGAGTAAAAGGCAGAAAACTGTACTTGAACAATAATTAAAATTTTAAAAAATATGGTATTTAAAAAGGAAACTCTGTTTATATATATGGACCTTTTTTAAAAAAAACTTTATTTTGAAATAATTTTAGAATTACAGAAGTATCACAAAAAATAGTGCAGAGAATTCCTGTAGTATAATACTCTTCACCAATCATCATAACTGTGATACAGGAAGCAGAACTAACGGACATCATTAAGCTGTAAACTCCAGACTTCGTTCTGACTCAGCCAGTGTTTCTGCAAATGCCCTTTTTCTGCTCTGGGATCTGGGTCTGGACCCCGCATTGCGTTCAGTCGTCACGTCTCCCGGTCGCTGCAGCCTGCGTCTGTTCCTCCGCGTTAGTCGTGCCCTCGGCACTTCCGGCCAGGTGTTTGGAGTGATGCGCGCCCTTGTCCAGCGTCTTCCCTTGATTGCAGTAAGGCTGTGCACTTTTTTTTTTTTTTACAAATACTACAGAATTGTGCCATTTTCAACACATCCAGATCAAGAGCACATGATATTAATATGTCTTATTATTTGGTAATGTCAACTTGATTATGTGATTAAGTGACATCTTCCAGATTTCTCCATTAACAAGTTAAGATTTTTCTCTTTGTAATTAATAGGTATTTTAGGAGATACACCTTGAGGCTGTGCAGATACTCTGTTTTTGTTAAACTTTTAGTATGAAGCTTTTTAACTGCCCAGCTTTTATTATGGAACAGTTAGGTAGTCAGTTATTTTTGTTAGTTGCTAGGAACTAACCAGTAGTCAGTCAGTTTATGCAGAGACGGATGCTTCCGTCTCCCCCCAGTGATACTAAGCCTGATTGCCAGCCTTCTGGAACTTGCTGAGGAGGCATGTAGGGAGTTTCACATTTTAGTGTGTGGTTTTAGTCCTCTTCCTGATCACCTTTAGGCCCAGAAGCTCTCTGACTTTGTTTCTTCTGAGTGGAAACCTCCCGTCTCCAGGGGCGAAGTGGAGGCTAATAGCCACTTCACCCTTGGAGTCCGCTGTCATAACTCCACAACGGCACCGTCTGGAAGACAACACCGTAACTGCAGCTTCCCTTCTCCTGCAGTGCTGCCAGCTCCTCGAGGCCAGTTGGTCTGAGCCTCATCATTCTGTCTGTAGAGCAGGGGTGTCAAACTCATTTTCACTGGGGCCCCATCAGCCTTGTGGCTGCCTTCAAAGGGCCGAATGTAATTTTAGGACTGTATAAATGTAACTACTCCTTAACAGTTAAGCAAGAGCTCGGCACTGCCACTGGGCAGAAACAAGGTGCCAGGACAGATAAAATAAGGTGGAGGGCAGGCCGGATTTGGCTCAAGGGCCTTGTGTTGGCCACCTGTGCTCTGGAGGTGCTTAGATTTACTCTGCTCCAGTGATTGATTTGCTTTCCTTCTCTCCACGTCTTTCATATATTTTTGGTTGGGATTACAGATACCTTTTAGTTTCATCCAAAAGGGAGTCTGTGTTACTATTTCTTGTCCTGTGTGTTGTTTTGGGGCATTTACAAAGTAGTGGGCTCAGAATGTATTTGGCTGTCTGTCATCAGATCGAAGCCGAAGTAGCCTTCCACAGGATTGGGCACCGTATCACCAGCTTTCAGATACACAGGCCTTTGGCTCAGCATTTCCACTTCTGGGAAAACATCTCACAGAAATGTTTACACGCGCAAAAAGGCGCATGTGTAGGAAAGTTTACTTGGAAACGTCGCCTGTGACAGCCTAAACACGTAATAGAAACAGCTTCAGTGTAAATAACAATCAGGGAATGTTACAGAATAGTGTGCGGCAGTTCAGAGTGACGAGGTCTGTGGGTACGCGCTGATGCGGGAAGTTCTTGAAAACGTGACCTGCAGCAGTTCGCAAAGCAGTGTGTTTGCTGTGATTCCGTGTTCATGTCATGTGTGTGTAAGTGTGTCATTGAAAAGGAAATATTTGGGAGAATGTACACCAGACATTTAACAATGGTAGTTTAGAGAAGATGGAAAGTAGAACTTTAATCTTCTTACTTTATATACTTCTGTTTTGTAAAAGTTAATTTTGTAAGACTTTTTATAACGTGGATTTTTAAATAAAAACGTGAAGTAGGCTGCTTACAGAAGTAGCTGGGCGGTGCTGGGCGGAGGCTCGGGGCAACGGCTCCTTCAGAGGAGCCCTCCACCAGACGGAGCCGCAGAGTCCAGGGTCGCCCGGACTGGGCACAGTGTGAGGGCGAATCGGTTTCACGACTAGGTAGGAATGAGAGATGCTAGGTTAACAACTGAATACGTTTTTCTTCTTTAGAATTGCCAGGAGCCTTTTAACATGCTAATAAACATGGCAGATCTCCACAAAAATAGCATTGGGAGTTCTCTCTTTATGGTATGTGTTAACATCTGCCAAAAGAAGTGCTCTTCAGAACTGTCCTTTTGTTCACATGGCTGTTATGTTTAGAGCAGTAAGCACTGTGTAAATGTGACTCAGTTCCTTCTGAACAGGAAGTTCCGAATCAAGCTGCCGCCAGCGCTCCTGGTAATTACGAGTTCAGTGAATTGTTTCACATAAGGCATGGGAGGGCTGCAGAGGGAGGGACATTTCCCCAAAACACTTTCTTGTCTTTTGAAGGAATTCAGAAGATTTTGAAAGAAATTTAAAAACCGATCTATTTTCAAAGAAAGATTATAATAAAGGAACACAATTAGGCTTTCAGAAGAACACTTAATGTGCCTACTCACAGGTCACTTGGCTGGTGCAAATGGGTGGCAGATTAAGATAATTGGCTCCACGTAACATGGCAGCACGCCCAGCACAGAAATTAGTGATCTCTGCCCAGACACTGTTCTAAGTGCATAGATGTACTGGTTAAACTCATGATTGTAAAATACCAAAAGTGGCACTTTATCAGTCACAAGTCTGATGTGTTGTTAAAACTAGAGCCACCAACCACAGCGTGGCTGGATTTTGAAAGTGATTTCTCAGGAAAATGAAGACTAGCTCTGACGGCTGGCTGAAGTGCATAGTTAGGAGAGAAACAGTCTCTCTCCAGGCTCTGGCGCAGGTGCCTCCCGCTAGTCCTGCCGAGAGCCTGTTGAGGGTGTGAGGTTTCCGTGCAAGTGCCAATGTCATGCTCCTGCCAGACACCTGAGCAGCAGGTCACAGCTTACAGTATTTCTGATGTTGTTAAGAGTTTGAAAGTGTAATACCGTTTCTCAAACAGATTTCCAAGTTGCCTTTGACTTGAGTCAGAATTACATTGTGTTTATTGCTTTAAACATAATAGCGTTGTGAACATGGGTACAGAAGCCAAAAACTCCGTTTTTGCTCAGCAGTGAGGCAAACCTAGAGCACGGTGTGTCCTGGGCCCAGGACACGAGAGCCTGATGGGATTGACCCGTCTGTGGAGGACCTTCAACCCTGTGTAGGGCTGTTTAAGCTTTATTCTGTAGGTAGTTTTAGGGCGTGATGTGGTAAGATCTTTTGTTTTCAGAGTTCAGGTGTGAACTCTGGTGGCAGAAGGGAAAGAAACCAGTGTAACCGTGACTCCAATCAGACACCTGTGTGTGTGTGTGTACTTTTTTAAGAAACAAAAACTTTTACTACATTTGGCCTAGAGATCTGTATAATTCACTTATGCTTTGGGCCCCTTGATGACTAACTGGCATTTGTGAAATCTTTGAGTAATTTCTGGACATTTCATTTTGTGGAGGCTTCAGATACATTGATTTATTTTTTTAAGCTCAGGTATTTTGAGCAACAGATTTGTCCTAGGTCTGTAACTATTACTATTTTACACTAGAAAAAAATAATGATTTTACATACTATAAAATTCATCCATTGTAAGGGTACAATTTAGTAATTTTTAGTGGCCTTATAGAGCTATGTAATCGTAATCACATTATAGACACAGAACATCGCTGGGTCCGCCAATTCCCTCAAGTCTGTCTGCAGTCAACACCTGCTCCTGCCTGCAACCAGTGATTTTCCTCCTGTCTCTATAAAATTGTCTTTCAGAGTCACTTTATGTAGAATGGAATACTTTAATATGTGGTCTTTGTGACTGGCTTCCTTCATGGAGGGTAAAGTTTTTAAGTCATCCACATTGTGGCCTATGTCAGTATGTTGTATCTTCTTGGTTGCTGAAATGCAGTGTTCTTTACGGACGTGCCTTGTCTTGTGTGCCCAGTTCCCAGCTGATGGATTGTCTGGTCTCCGACCATTCTGAGTCATGGCGCTGTGAAGGTTTGTGTGGACGTTTGTTTTCATTTCCCTCGTGTGGATTCCTGGGAGCAGAGTTTCTGGGTCGTTCGCTAAGTCATGTTTAACTTTTTAAGAAACTACCTGTAAAGCTCTGTTTATGGATGACATTGTCTTGTATGTAGAAAATCCACAAGTAAACTACTAACTAGTAAATGAGTTCAGCAAGAATCAATATCAGTGTGTAAAAATCACTTGTACTTCTGTGTATTTGCAGTGAACAGAGACTGAAGTCTAGAAAATTTCATTTATGATAGCGTGAAAAGATTAAAGTACCTAAGGATAAAGTTAACAGAAGTGCAGATCTTGTGCTCGAAAAGTAAAGCATTTTTTAAAGATACTGAGAATTTGAATAAGAAGCGGAGACAACTCAGTCTCCAACATCAGCTGGAAGACCGGTGCGTCCCTGCCGGCAGCCCAGGTCCCGCAGGGTGCCGGCACTGGGTGCGTGCACCTGTGTGTGGCTGCAGCCGGTCCGGGGGCGTGTCGTGTCTGGCTGGGGTTCGGTTCGCATTTTCCTGATGACTGATGGTGCTGAGCGCATTGCCATGTCTTTGTTAACTATTTGTATATTTTCTCTGGTGAAATGACTGTTCAAGTCTTTTGCCCATTTTTTGAATTGACTTATTCGTCTTACTGACTTATTCGTCGTACTGATTCGCATTATATATTCTGGTTCTGAATATATAGTCTGAATTATACATTCAAGTTCTTCATCAGATACATGATTTGGAAATGCTTTCTATCAGCTGTGGCTTTTCTTGTCAATTACTTAGTTGTGTTTTCTTTAAGTTTTTATTTTGAATAGAATTCAGTTTATCAATTTTTTTCTTTTATGTCTTGTGCATTTGTTGTCACGTGTAAGAACATTGTTCTAATCCAAGGCACAAAGACTTTCTTCTGTATGTCTATTAAGTCTGTGCACCGTTTTCAGCTAATTTTCACAGACGATGTTAAGTGAGGACCCAAGTTCATTATTTTGCATATAGATACATAGCTGTGCCAGCACCAGTTGTTGAAAAGACTTCTTCCCACATTGAAATGTCTTGACACCTTGCCCAAAAACCAGTTGACCATAAACATAGGGACTTATTTCTGGACTTCTGATTCTCTTCCATTGATCTATATGCCTGTTCATAAGCAAGTAGTAGACAGTCTTGACTATTAGAGCTTTATAGTAAGTTTTGAAATTGGGTAATGCAAGTCCTCCAACCTTTTTCCTCTTTTTCAGAATTGTTGCAGCTGTTCTAGGTCTTTTGTATTTCTGTTAAAATTTAGGAGCAGCTTGTCATTTCAGTAACATTGTCTTCTAATCTGTGAGCATTTATTTATTTACTTACTTACTTATTATTTTTATTTTATTTTAATTGTTCAAGTACAGTTTTTATTTATTTAGATCTTCTTTTCATTTAGACCTTGATGTACATATTCTTCAGTTTCTCTCACAGTGCTTTGTAGTTTTCAGGGTACGTATCTTAACACTTCTTTTATTAAATTCATTCCTAAGTATTTTATTCTTTTTTGATGCTTTTGTAAATGTAGTGGTTTTCTTAATTTTATTTTTGGATCGGTTATCCCTAACATGCAGAAACAGAGTTGATTTCTTTGTGTTCAGGGTGGGGCAGAAGTAGGTTTGCGGTTGTGCACACACGACGTGCATTACCGTGTTATTCTTGTATTATCGTTTATTGGCTGTTGTGTCATTTCACATATGAGCAACTGTAAACCTCCTTCTGCTTCACCCTGTATTGACCTTGTCCCGTATGACCTTGCTAAGCTTATTTATTAGTTTTAGAAACTTTTTCCTGTAGATTCATTAGGGTTTTCTACACAGATAACTATGCCATCTACAGATAAGAACAGTACTGCTTCTTTCTTTCTCGTGTCGATCACTTTCTCTTGCCTTCTTGCACTGGCTGGGACACCCAGCACAGTGCTTATGTAGTATAAGAAACAAGAGCTAGCATCCATGTCTTATTTCTAACCTTAGGAAAAAAATGTTTAATCTTTCACCATTAAGTACAATGTTCACTGTAGATTTTTTTTTTTTACTTTTATTCATATTTTGTTGACAGTTTTTAATCATAAACAGGTAGGTATTTGATTTTGCCAAGTGTTTTTTCTGCATCGGTTGAGATGATCAGTAGTTGTTTTCTATTTCAGAAAGAACTGTGAAGGATTAGTATTATTTATTCTTTTAAATACATTAAATATTCACCAGTGAAGCCATCAGGGCTTTGACTTTTCATTGTGGGAAGATTTTGTTTACTAACTAAATTTCTCTGTATGTTATAATTCTGTTGAGAGTTGTGTTTCTTCTTGAGTAGGATAGGTATTTTTGTCTTTCTGAGAAACTTTCTATTTTTTCTACATTGATTTATTGACATAAATTCGTTTATAATATTCCCTTTTAATTTTTAAATATGGGGTTGGTAGTACTGTCTTTTCTTCAATTCTTGATTTTTGTAACTTATGTCTTCTCAATTTTTTTAGTCAGTCTCATAATCATTTTTTAATAACTTGGCTAAAATTTAATGTTTTTAGCTTTACTGAGACATAATTGGCAAATAAATGGTAATATATTAGGTTGGCAAAAAAGTCTGTATGGTTTTTTTCCATAAAATAAGACACATTTTTTCATTTTCATCAGTAGCTTTATTGATGTGGATATTTTTAGTATATCAGCTCCCCCTGCATAGTATAACATTAATTGTTCTCAGCTGATGTCTCGATTTGGCCGCTGTCAGCCTCAGTTGGCCTACCTGATGGCGGAGCGTCGTCCGGCACGAAACTGCGCAGACCACTTCTGGCACACTCAGTCAGTCGCTGCACCTGCTCCACGCACTGCACAGACTGTTTCGGGTTTTTCTGTGTTTCATATGTGTTTTACTTTTCTTGAAATAATAAGCATGATACACCAAAATGTTGTGCATTTTCTTTCATCTTCGATATTAAAATGGCAACATAAAAACTCACCAATTTTGATAAGTTTTTTTTCAAATGCACACTGATGACAGCTGTCACAATACAGTCTAAAGAATTGTTTCAAATGAAGTTAAAGAGAATTAAGCGCTACTAGAGCCAGCATATAGAAAAGTGAATGAACTTTTTGGGCAGCCCAATATTTAAAATGTGTAGCGTGATGATGTGATATGTGTGTTCTTCATGAAAGCACAATGCTGTTCCTACAGCAAAATTAATTAGCAGTCCTTTACTTCGCAATTACCTTTGTGTGTGTGTGTGTATGTGTGCAAGCGTGTGTGAACATTTAAGATATACACTCTTTAGTAAGGTGTGAGCTTAGGTCATTCATGTGAGATTTTTCTTATGATAAAGGTATTTAAATTTCCCTCAAACATACATTTAAGTACATCTCATAATTTTTAATATGTTGTATTTTCATTTTCATTCAGTTAAAAATATTTTAAAATCTTTTTCTTGTGATTTCTTCTTTGAACTTGGGTTATTTAGGAGTGGATCGTTTGATTTCTAAATATTTGGGATCCTAGATTTCATTGAATTCAAGTATTTTGGGGCTCTGTTGTTAGATACATGAGCGTTTATAATTGTTGTGTTCAAAGAAGAAATACATAATTCAGTGATAGTAGTTGGAGATACTAGTATTCCACTCTCAAAAACTGACAGAATAATTAGAGAAAGTTAGAGTATCAATGACTTGAACAGCTGTATTAGCCAACTTAACCTAACTGGCATTGTGGGATCTCCACCTAACGATTACAGACACACTTTTTATGCATCAGGTGGGGCAAGAGCAGGTTTACAGTTGTTCGTGTGGAAAATAATACAGTTGTTAATAAATAATACCAGAACAGGCTCTGTGTTTCATGCACTCACACCTGTAACCCTACTTTCCCCACACTGTGGGACCACCGCCAGGATAAGCCATGTGGTGGGACACAGAACAAGCCCCAGTAAATTTAAAAAGACTGAAGCCATGCCAAGTGTGTTCCGATCAAACAGGAAATGAGATGCCCGCAGCGGGCCTGTTCTTTGTCTGGGGGCTTGCTCTCCCTTGCTGTAAAAGTGGCAAATCCCTCCAGTCCAGGGCTCTTCTGCCACAGCCTGGGGCGCGTGCGGGCACCTGTCCTGGGCCCTTGCGTGCTCTCCATGGGGCTTGGGGGCCATGGGGAACTAATGGGCGCAAACCAGAGGCACCAGCTGCTGCCCTTGCCCCGAGTAACAAAGTTCGTCTTTGACGCAAGACTCGTGCCCTTGCCGGCACCCACGGGACAGTAATAACTGTGTTGTTAACCCTGCATAGTTCCTGGCCACTTTCTTTAGTTTTATGAACACATTTTAATATTCTGGGCACTTGCCACCAAGATTGCCACTTGAACTAGCAATGCTCCACATCAAGTGAGTCCCCTCTGGCGGCGGCGGCGGCAAAGCCACTGGTTTCCAAGGCCTGCCTTACCCTGCTTGAAGACCACCCCAGCAGAGCTAGGGGTTTGGGCTCAGCCCCAGGCAAAAATGCCACAGACTTGCTGTCTTTCCCTAAGTAGAATAGTTTTCATGTAAATACCTCAGTTGGTTGTATGCCTTTGGGCAATTCCAAATTTTTGACAATTTTTTTTGTATAGGCTTATAGTTGCTGAAGCGGGAAGTGGATTTGTTGACTTTCTCAGACCAGTCTACATCATCATGCCATTGATCCTGTGTTACTTAACTACCTGTTTGGTTCTCTGGGGTCACATCAGATTGTTTCCCTTACCTGGCTGCTGCCTTTGCTGGACACAAGCTCTGCAGCAGGCATGGACTTTAGCTGTGGCTGTGTAGGAGTCAGTTATAGTGATCAAGCATTATTTATACTCTGACTTCATGTATAACTGATAAAGTACATTTGCAAAGCAAATGTTGATATAGCATCATTATGTAAATATTATATGTGTATACCTTGTATCAGCTAAAAAGATTAAATATTGCCTTGTGTAATGATATTCTGAAAACATTGATCACCACTGCACTAACATCCTTCCTGAAATTTATTCCACCTAGTAATGCGATAAATATATAGAGGGATGGTGATTCCCAGATAGAACAGATTCAGATTTTATCCTCAAGTGGCCTGGAAGTTGGTTTAAGTGGTGCAGCATGAACAGGAAAAATGTAAGTGGGAAGCGTGGGGTGGCATTAAAGAATTACGGACGTGTGCAGCCGAAGTGCAGTGAGCTAATTACATTTCTCTGAGGGATCCTTGCAGTTAGTGCCCACTGTGTACTTCCATCACCTTGTCCTCCCTGCTTACGGGCCTTTCCTAGTTGCCTTTCTGTACCTAATATTCTTGTGCTTGTCATGGTGGTGACATTTGCTTCCACGTGCACATTTCCCACTGATACTCATCTCGTTCACACCAGCCTGCGACGTGGTCGGGAGGCTGAGTGCCTGGCCCGATTTTCCATTATTAGGGAGTGGCTGAGTCGAGTTTTGACATAACGTCTTTGTACTCAGAATCGTGGTCCAGCACTCCCTCGCTTCACAGGCCCCCTCTCTTCTCCAGCCAGTGAGTAGTTGGGAAAACTTTGGTTTGGTGAGTTGGGTCAGACTTGGGGGCAGTGCACTGGGTTTCTGGCCAGGCACAGAAATGAGGCAGCAAAGCAGCACTCCGGGCCCCTCTGAACCGTATCTCTAAGGGTTCAGTGACTTCACAAACATCAGAGATCCACATTTCCAGTTGCTTCCTGTACGTTTCTCTTGTGGATGTCGGATCTTTAGATTAGACACAGCATGTTCAAACCAGATTCACCACCTCTCCCTCAGTTTGCTGTCTCCTTCCCCGTTAATGGCGGCACTCGCCACCTGCTGCCCGTGCTGGAGTCAGGCAGTCCCGCACTGCCTCTCACCCCTCACCCCCACTCCTGGTCCTGTCGGTGTGCACAGTTTGTGGGGGCAGACTGACACAGCGTGTGGGAGGGAGCTCTGAAAGCCGTGAGTGAGGCTGTTCACGTCCTTTGAGACAGCACATCTGTTGAAGGGATGAGTGGCCATTCCAACTGGACACTTGTGTCAGTGAAGTATGGATTTGTATCTGAACTATGACTCCACAGTCCTACATTTTGATAGCACTCTGCACTGTTAAAAGCGGAGGAAAAGGAACAAGTGAGTGAGAACTGGTTTGCCCCTGGTGACATTAATCAGTAAGTGGGACAGGCAGGACTAGGACCCCTGTTGGCTAAATCCAGAGGCCTCTTAAACTAAAAACCAAGTTTTGTTTTAACACTTTACCGCTTAGTATGGGTGACCTAGGATGAGTGAGTGAGCCCTTTAAATGTCAGTCTCTGCGTGTAAGGTAGAGACGCATGAGAGCATTGTACGTATTTCTAGAGTTTCTGTAAGAATCGGATGAGTTTACATGAAGATCTGCAGTGCTGTGTAGAAAATGTTCAGTAAATGGTGGCTATTGGAATACCCTTTCCCCTTCTTCACGTATCTAGACTTTTGGTTGCTCCCCTCTGCCTTTTCGCTTAGAGAATTTATTCTTTCTGGCGTATTTGATTTAGACTGCCTCACTTTAGAGTTTCTTGCAGTTCAGACTCATTTCCAAGGGATTGCTGCTATACCGTTTCATTGAGAACTAGGCAGAAAACTTTCATGTTCTCTTCTTTTTCTGTCCTGCTGATTTCCCCAGTAAGGTTATGACACGATTTTAATGAACTCCTTTAGTTCAAAATTCTAAGATTAAATTTGTGCTCTCTGGGCCCAAGGTGAAGGAGGTTTTAGGTTAATGTTAGGAATAAACTTGTACAGTCAGGATTGTCCGTGGGACTGCCTTGGGAGGTAAAACACCAGCCACGACCGCAGGCACCCGGAGCTCTGACTCCGCACTGCCCCACCGGCCCGTGCCTTGTGACAGCTGCTGCTGAGAACTGCAGCGCAGAGAAGCTGCCTCTGCATTGTATTTCTGTGGCTTCCCAATGTTTGATTCACAGTTTTGTGCTATTGTAGTTAATCAGTAGCAAATCAGATAGCAAATGAACTATAACTTAGCAAAGTGACGAAGGTTGTCAAACTTCCCTGGATACAGAGGACACAAAATTCCCGGGATACAACACAAGCAGCAGAAGTTAACGTGTTAGAGTAACATTGAAAATGTGGCTCTGGAATCCCTGCGGAGCTGAGGACACACCAAGTTCTCAGTGAGCCACAGCGCCTGGGGCCTCTGGGGAGTGTAACCGGGCGCAGGCACGCTACACACACTGCTCCATGGTTTGGTGAAGGAGAAAAGACCGAGGTTTTGTCACATACGAGACTCACGTGCAGAGTTCGACAGGTGCTGCATGCTGCTTTCAGGGTTAAAGAACATTACTTGGGCACTGCTGTGTCCCGTGAGATGTTGTACTCTCCGCTTCCACCCTCCCTGTCCTTGCCCACAACCATCCTAGTGACCAGAAAGTCTGCCTGCTCAGCAGTGATGTGCCTCGAACAGTGCCCGTTAGTTTTCAGTAGTCCCCTGGCCTGCATGTTAGCCTTCAGTTTAATGGCCTTTTTTATGTTCATTCATTTTATTTTATTTCCCATCGTGGTTTTGTTTATTTCTTTTTTGTTTTTTGTTCTTTCTGTTCTCTTTTTTAAAACCGTCGTGGTTTTCCCTTCATATTCCCCAATGTTTGCACATGACAAGATGTTGCCATCCCAACATTGCCTCCCACCTCACTGACCAGTGCCACTACTGACCATCTAGCACCAGCCACAGCGGGACCACTGCCTTCAGCTCCTCGGGATGTCGTGGCCTCCCTGGTCTCCACCCGCTTCATCAAATTGACGTGGCGGACACCTGCGTCAGACCCTCATGGAGACAATCTCACCTACTCTGTCTTCTATGCCAAGGATGGGGTTGCTAGGTAAGTGCCCATTTGTCTGAAGCCCATTGGCTCCATCTTGGTCCACCCAGCCCAGTCGTGCTCACCCTGGCTCTGTGATCACCGAGATGCTTCTTTCCTACTTGTAGGTCATTAGAAATAAATTCCCAGACAGACTGAAGTCTTGGTATTCTTTCCTGCCTTTCTGGACTGACTTGGAGAGAGGATAGGTAGAGCTATTTAGGTTGAAGCATTAAACTGTAACCAGGACTGCCCTTTGTTCATAAGCTTAGTCCGATAAAATAAAGCTTATCTAGAAGTTTCAGATTCTAAAAATTAAGTAGACTTAAGTCACTGATCCAGTCTGAAATGACTGTTTGCACCCTTGTGTGTATGTGGGCTGCTGAATTTTAGGGCGTTTCCTTGATGACATGGGAGAAATTACAGATCAATTTTCGTAAAACGGCATTTTCAGTAAATTCCTTTCCATCACACCCTTTCCAGAACCTCACATTGCCTTTCCATTGCTCATAGGTTACCCAGAGTTCCCAGGCTCCCGTCCTCCACAGTCCAGCTGTCCAATGTCTGTCCACCCTTTCGTTCCTTACCGCCCATTGGAACTCACTTTCTAATGGTGGTGGTCTTTCTCTTACCCCTGTGTAGCATTTTTCCCAGTCTCGGCCCTTCACTCACGTCCCCCTTTCCCTTTCCTCAACTAAAGCCACATTCAGTCCACCCTCTCGGCTCTGGCGGAGCCTTGTGATCCCTCCTAAAGCTTTTTCTGCCCTTTCCAGTACCTGTAGCATTTCTCTAGGTGTGTGTTTGTACCACTCATGTTGTGACACTCATGGGTCACTTAACACATGATCTTAGATTGCCATAAGTTGCTACTTTTATATTTTTTATGTCCATTTTTGTTTTCCCAACCTGATTGTAAACTCCTTGGGAGGAACCATGCCATATGCTAAGCTAACTCTGTGTTCCTAGCATTGCTGAGTGGGTTTCCTCGTTATGCTATTACTTCACCCCAGAAAAAGAAAATGAAAAAACAAAAAGAAAGTTAAAATGTCTGTTTTGTTTGGGCTTTAACTTGTGAAATAAGCTTGTGTTTCTACTGGAATGCTGGCATTTGGTACATGTTGTCTTGAACCCCAGACCGATGAGTCCTGCAGCTGCAGGAAGGAGCCTTGATGAAGTGAAGGCTCCTTGGTTCAGCGCTCCAAAGAGGTCCGCGGCGCGGTGGAGCCAGATAGACGGAGGCGCGCACACGGGGCGATGTTTGTGCAGACACTGCGCTGGACTGTTCTGAGAATTACAAAGATGTGGAAACGTAGTTCTTGACACAAAAAGTCAAGACGTTACTATCAAACAGCATCTGTTAAAAAAGTCTCCAATCGGCTTTCAAATCTCATTACAAACTTCATAGAATTTCACAGGAGAAAGAAAGCATTTAGCATTCCTCAGAATAGCAAGCTCGCTTTCACTGCCAGGCCCTGTTCCTCCCTGTGCACTTCCTTCACAGATGCCTGTGTCTGGGTCCTGTCTGTCACCCTCAGGTGACACCCCTCAGGCTGTATGCACCCGCCCAGCTTAGCCTCTCAGTCACTCTCACACTGTGCTGTCCGGGAGCCGCCTTGTTCCCAAGCCAATTATTAAATTTTCAGGAAACTTTGCAAGCCTGATGGCACGGCGGGGGTATCTGCAGTGACGAGAGCTGCAGACCAGAGCCAGCCGTTAAACGTTCATCCAAGTACACCACCCTGTTTCATTTCTCTGCGTTTCTTCTGCAACATGCAACATTCTGAACTTTTCTCATTTTTACTGACTTCTTTATTGTGTCTGTCTTGTTCAGTAGAGTACTACCAGCACCCAGAGCCTGGCCTGTAGTAGCACTGAATGAATGTTCATTAAGAGAAAAAATTAATTTCAGTCAGTGAAGGAATAACAGTTGTTCAGGAAATTATGCTGAAATAATGAGCCCCGTTAGGTGGGAAGAACAGAAGGTCGCTCTGCCCGCCCGGGCCGGGCGGCTCGGTTGTGTGTCCCGTCCCCAGTCGGATCGTAGGGGAGGCGGCACCCGTGTTTCCCTCTCACGTCGATGTTTCTCTCCCTCTCTGTCTCTCCCCTTCCTCTCACTCTAAAAACCAGAAACATATCCGCAGGTGAGGGTTTTTTTAAAGTTCTATCTCTGTCTCGTATTATGTAGAACAAATTACAGGTGGATCAAGAGACAGTTTTAAAATGTATGTTTTATAAAAAGAGAAGCTATTTTTATTGATATAACATAGTAAAATTCCATGTGACAAAACGTAAATGAAGTCAGACTGCCAAGTCATAAGGTGGGAAAATGTATATTACTTATAAAACATTGCACTGATGTTCAGTCTGTAGAAAGAGCTCCTACAACCCTCAGTAAAAGACAGCTATCCCAAGAGGCAGATGGTATGAGGAGATGATTCGTAGAAGTTAGTGGAAAGTTCATTAAGGTTAAAAAACAGTTTCCACTATTACTACCAATCTTAGAAATTCAAAATAATGAGTTAGCATGTTTCACGTATAAGGCTGGCAAAAATTTTAAGTGGATAATATCCAGTGTTCGGCAAGTTAAACGCTGGGCAGAAATTTGCTCTGGGCTCTTGATGGAGGTATAAATTAGAATAGCCTTTGCAGAAGGTGATTTGGCAGTTTTTTGTATCTTCTTGGTGCACATACCCTTCAGTCTAACAATTAAACCTTCAGGTGTCCTGTAGGTATACAGACATACACAAGGCTCTCATATAAAATGTTTATTGTAGCATCGTTCTAATGAAAAAGAAACAGTCTTCTGGTAGAGGAATAGGTACACAATTCGTGTATTACGTATGAAGTGTGATGCAGGCATTGTTAAGTACTTATATCTATGTGTTTTGATGTGTATATAAATCCCTACCTCTGTGGTTGTCCCCTGCCTCCCAGGAGACAGTGAGCAGGTTCCAGGGACATTTCTGGTCGTCATAACAGATGGGAGGGGATGCTTACCGGCATCTAGTGAGTGGAGGCCAGAGATGCTATGACCGTCCTACAGTGCATAAGACAGCTCCTCTCAACAGAGCATTCTCCTGCCCCAGTCTCAGGGGTGCTGAGGCCGAGAGAGCCTGGCTCGAAGAGACCTGCCGAGATGCAGGCCAGTACGGGCTCCAGTTGGGTCTCAGGGTAGGACCAGGTTTTAAGGAGCAAGAACAGCTCAAACTTAACTATATATACTTTTGTTTTTAACAAGAATCTGTCATATGACAAAACTTCAGATGCATCCTAGATTTGAAGTAAGCAGGATGATTAATACATGAAGTTGGAATTGAGAGAAATATGAAAGTTAAATTGGCAGGGGATGTAGTATATAGGAAGAGAAGGGTGCAAGGAGGGTCCAATTTAACGTGTGTGTGTGTGGCATTTGAAGGGTGTGGGGAGTCAGGAAAACTAGTCTAACTGGCCCAGCGTTTTTGATAGGAAGTAGATATGACAATGAAGTGAAAGTTCAGAGCAAAGTGTTGGCATGCCAGTAAGAATTTGGGCATCATCAGCTAAGAAGGGACCACTTTAAACTTCTGAGCAAGTAAGTGTGCACTGTGGTTTCATCAAACAGGGTTACGAGCATTACTTTGCGAGTGCCACACAAGCTTAAAGGGGAGAAGAAACGGAGTTAGGGAAATGAGTCAGGTTTTGTTCACCTTGGCGTGTGGTAGGCATGGCCTTGATGAAGATAAAAGCAGTGGCTTGCAACGGACAGAATAAATACGTGATCTATTTCAAAGGAAGATGTTTGGAGACTAGACTGTAATGTGTTCTGTCACTTCATTACTTTAAGCTTATGATATCTGAATAGAAGCGGTGAAGGAGTAGAAAGAACAGAAGTAAGAGATACTAGATCCTGGTTACTTGTTTTATAAAGAAAATTTATTTAACTGTTACAAGCTTAAATTTTCTCATCAAAATGAGAGTAAGTCTTCAGATTTACAAGCTGACTTCCTGCCTTTGAAAATTCAACCACTAGGTGGCGCTATGTGCCTTGGTCAAAGAGCTACCAAAATTCTATTGGGTTCCTGAGTTTCAAAAGGTTCTTGCTCCACCTTTTCAACTATGAAATGTCCGCCTTTTATTTTCAGGGCCTTTAAGGTAGACAGCAGCACCTTTGTGATATTAGCTACGAAGGGGAGAACACAGAGGAAGTTATTCCAGAAATGAATAGCATTTTAGAGATGGACATCTGTTAGTCTAGTCCAGGAACTGGCACACTGTGGACCCTGGGCCACATCACACTTGTTATTTTTATGACCCAGGAGCTAAGAGCAGTTTTTACATGTTTGAATGGTTACATTGTAATAGGGTATATAAGTAGCTACATAATATTTTCCATTTTACCTTTTGGCCTATAAATATTTAAAGGAAAAGTTTGCCATCCTGATCTCATTTTCTTCACTTACAGCATGAATGAACTGAGACCCAGAAAGCATTAGGGACTTGCCCACGTCCCTTGGAAAGCTCGTAGTATTGCCAGAGCTGGAACTGGAGCTCCTAACTTAGCGCCCCACGCTGTCTTCAAACCAAGTGTACCTTTTTCTTTCTGTTTGACTCGTAGCAAACACACATCCTAATCTAAGGCCCGCTGTAACCTCACACATTTATGAGCATTGTCCTTTATAGCTCTCCCTGGATCTGTCTTGCCCTGAGGTTTTTTGCTAGACTGACACTTGGTTCTGTGACCTCAGACCAATCTAATATTACAAGCCTTTTTAGATGCTCTGTATTTAATCTTGGAGGCATAGAATCATTGCTGACTTTTTTTTTTTATTTTAAAGCTTCTATTGAAACTTATTCTAAGCTTTTAGTTCCTTTCACTCATTTCTCCCATTTTTCCCTTTCACGTAGAACAAACCGAAGATGCACATGATTTCTTTACCCTACAGGATTTATGTACCAGAAGGCAAATTTCCATTCCTCAGCCAGCACACAGTTGTGATGATTCTGTTGCGTGTGAGCATTCCACTGAGTGCTTCTGTAGAATGTAAACACACGAGACGCCCTTTCACTTCAGTTTATAGTGAAAACAACACTCTCGCCTTTCCAGAGGGAGCTCGTTCAGACTTTCAGGCACAGTGAGCAGATGGGACCTAGCCTGTACTCTCAGGCGGAGCTTTTCGTTTAGGGCAGGAACTTTCAACCACTGTGCCACAAGAACACTGACAACACGCTGTGCCCGTCGGTTTAGTCGGGGGCACTGACTTCTTTTCTCTTAGACTATCAAGTCAGAAAATGACAGTAGCCAATACAATAGCCGTTTAGTGTGAATGGATAAAAAGGACACTTATTTTTTGTCAGGTTGGCAAAAAATCTAATTTTTTGTGGTGTGCTACAGGATTTTAGTAGTGACTTTATGTGTGCTGTGAGGTAGCCAGGTTGGAGATAGCTGGTTTAGTGAGAGATAAATGCCGTGCTCCCTTTCATCCCACAGTCGTTGCATCAGAAACCTCACATGGAAGAAGCCAGTTTCCATCCTCCTTCCAATCTTGTGAGTTAGAGCTTTAGCTGGGGAAAATCGTGTCTGAATCCTCACCTGTCTCTCTGAGCAGTAACTTCTGTTACCATGATACTCTTTTCCGATGCACCCGATTATGGAAAACACTTCTATAAATATGGCGTGGGTACTGTTTGTCTGGTTTTTTTAATTAAAGGAAGGCAGGTTAAAGAACTACAGAAAACCATTGAAAACACTTCCATTTCTAAAAGGCAGATGTTAGTAGACAGTGAGACATACTGGTTAAAATTTTCATCAGTAATTTCGGGAAAATTATCAATATTTTAAAGTTAGAATTATAATTCAATAGATTAGATAATTTCAAGTAATTTCTTCTACAGAGTAGTTTGGGGCCTTTTTATTATTACTTTCTCAAGATACAAACAGATCTTTCTTCACATGATTGGCAGTTTTTAAAGACTAGTTCTTTGTCTTATACAAGCAAATTCCTTCACATTGTTGAAAACTCCTGTGTACTGCGATCTGCTTTTTGCTCCAGTGAGTACAGGAGGCTGAGCACAATTGTAGACCCGGGCACGGGCACAGAGAGCCCCCAAGATTGAGCCTAGACGCTGCTTCCTCTAAAGAACCTGGAAAATTGCTTTTATATTCCCATCTCCTGATGCTAGACTGCTCGATTCATCTGTGCTGTTTGTGATAAGATTTGTCAAACACTTCAAAGCATTTGGAAGAAATAATTCAAAAAGTAGTCTTTTAAAAAAATAATAAAAATCAGTGTCATGATTAACTTGTTTTATAGATTAGGTTACTTTTAGCTTTCATTGAATTTTTACTGTTTTCTTCCCGATTTTAAAAGTCATAATCTCTAGTTGTCCTTTTATTGAGAGTGTGTTATCCAAAATATGCAGGTGTTGCCTGTGAAACAGTCGTACCTATAACCACCTTCTGCTTGTCTCCCCGAGAGTCACCCCTAACAGTCAGTCAGTTCTGAAGCCTACACAGGTGATGACCAGCTGCCCCACTGACGTGGCAGTGGGAAGACTCAGTCTGTGTCTTCTCTGCAGAGAAGTTGTGACCGTATGACCGGCGATGTCAGTCATGTTTAAACGAGAACATCAGTGAGTTATCAGTCGTGCATGGCATTGCTCTTCACAGGTTTCTCTGTTCTGTGCGCTGTTTCATCCTCAGAAGTTTCCTTTTTTGGGCGTTAATTTGACATGCATTGATAAGGTTTTAATGTGGTGTGGTATATAGGTATTACAGTGAAAATGAAACTATGTGTTTTAGAAATACTGCTAATCAATTCTGTTTCTTTCTGCTAATCAATGCTGTTTCTTTCCGAATCCCTCTTGTCTAAAGGGAACGCGTGGAGAATACCAGTCGCCCAGGAGAAATGCAGGTAACCATTCAAAACCTAATGCCAGAGACCGTGTACATCTTCAGAGTGACGGCTCAGAATAAGCATGGCTCCGGAGAGAGCTCAGCTCCTCTCCGCGTGGAAACACAGCCCGAGGGTGAGTCTCCCACTGCCTCTGAGCACTCCCTGTAGGTCGGCCTGCCTTGCCTGTAGCCTTGCACACCACAGCGGTGCAAAATGTGACAGTTTCTTGCCTTTAAGGATTTTATGAATTAGTTATGAACGATAAAATTCATTCACATGAAACAGTAGCAAACAGTATAAGACAATATAATTCCATTCTCAAATTTTACTGATGCTTTAAGACCTAGTTCAGCTGCCTTCTAGAATCTTTCTTCTGATCTTGGCTAATATCTCTACAATTCTAAGATATATTATTGCTTTCTTCCTTAAATTGTGATTATGAATATATCTCATTTATTTTATGGCAAAGACAGCTGTCGTCATCTGTGTATTTCCCAGTGTCTGGTGCCCTGCTCAGGAAGTGGGTGCAGTGTTTGTTCTCTCCGGGCTTATGCGGGTCTTCACGTACATCAGCGCCTCTGTGGCTTTGCTCTGGGCCTGTAGTCTTTTGTGTCAAATACTGTTACTTCCAGGTAACGCCTCTTAAGATTTTCTGTATCTGAAATGAGTATCAGGTTGGTTTATTTTATAAATGTCTTGTATGTATTAAATTTGGTTGCAGACAATAGACCTGAAACTGTAAGAAGCAATCAAATCATTATTAATGCTTTTCCCATGCAGCTTTCTTCCACACTTACCTTCTAGTAGCACAAGCCACTGTTTGTCATCACAGCCTTCTCCAGTTTTCTTTTACTGTTTAGCTTTCGGTAACAAAGACTTCACTTTAGCTGTAGCTGACGTAGCTGCGAGATGTTTGTGGAAGCTACTGACCAGAGAACTAAACAGGTTTTGTGAATTTACCACTAAAACTATAGAGGTCATTCAGAGACTTTTCATGACTGATGGGTGGAATAAGTAAACGCCAGAAGCTGTGGAACTTCACTCCCTAACACTGGAGCAGATAGTTCAGTCACCAGATGTTTGCTGAGCATCCCCCATACCAAGCACTGCGCAGGACATTGGGGGTGCAGGGAATGCACAAGGTAGGACTTCTCATCTCAAGGAATGAGCAGTTGAGATGGGAGGCTGTGGATCATGCCAGTGATGCAGCGTGAAGCTCAGGAGTCACATCCCGGCGAGAACGAGAGTCGTCAGAGAGCCCGCGGGCGGTTTTAAGGAAAGAGTGTGTTTACATTACAGGGAAGGGATGTTGAGTTCCACCGTTCCTGTGTTCGGTAAGAGCAGAGACAGTCTAGTAGGTTTCAAGTTCAGTTCTCCTGCATTAACTCTCGTGTACAGGTGTCATTTATGAGAGATACTGGGATACAAAACAAGAAACAATCACTGTAAAAGCTAGGTATCTGAGGGCAGGCTGCTCGGAAGAGATGAGAATTGGCCTGGAAACATTTGACTTAGATGAGGCATTCTTGGGGAGAGAAACAGCATGACCCAAATTCCCAAAATAGGATCAAACTGTGCATGCAAGGTGAGTCATGATGGAAATAAAGGAGACCACTGAGTTTGATTCAGTGCAAGAGTTCCCCCCCACAGCTGTGAACTTCTGAAGATATTTGCGTGTCTGTACATAGTCACATTTTCCTTGGGGAAGAGCCTGTGGCTTTTTTTATCATTTCAGAACTTGTGACTCAGACTGTTGAGAACCACTGGACTAGAAGGGTCATTGTCAATTTGAAGATGAAAGAAAAAAGTGTGAGGGGCAGTAGATTTTTTGAGTGCCTGCCGTGTGTGCCAGTCGCTGGTGTAAAGATGGGTCGAGACGTGGAGATGAGTGAGGCCTGACTGCTGTCCGCAAGAAGCTTACAGCTGACGCCAGAGGCAGACAGGCGAACTGACAGGAGTGCGCTGTGCTGTCACCACAAGGACAGTAGGCGGCGCAGTGGTTTGCTCAGGAGTTGGATTGGAAGAAAGGTGTCAGTCAGACGACAGGTGAAGGGGCAGTGGATTCTGCGGAGGGCGTGCGCAGGGGCGTGTGTGCTTTGCAGATGCGGAGGGAAGGCAGTGGGGAGCGGCGTGCACTGCACTGCAGGCCCCGGGGCCGTGCGGGGGCGTAGTGTTGCCATCAGCCTTGGGAAACACGTGACATGTTTAGCTTTACAATTCAGCTTTAGTTGTTTTCCACTTATGCCACTGTGCAGCTGAAACGAAAGAATTGATTAGCACCTTTTTTAGGATCATGTTGGCCTGCGTTTAGGTTAGCCAATGAATGTATTAAAAGTGATTTCACGGGAATTTGGGGACTGTTCTCTTTCCCCTTTATTGTGTTAGAGGAAAGTCCTCCGTTTCAGACAAACCCCACCTGTCAGGGTGCGCAGATGTGCTCTTAACCTTGAGTGAGTAACGTGACTCAGGACTGCAAAGTAAACCACTGTCGAGAATAACCATAATCAGGTATCTACTTTGGTAGCAAAACTCATTTTAAGCTGTAGTGCTATTATTCAAGAAAGCCAGTTTGTTTTATGTTTTGTTAGGGGTTTTTTTTCCTTCCTTAAATCTAATGGGTGTCTGTTACAGAACCACTAGCACCAGAGAAGTTGTTTTCAAATAGAGGGTCCAGCGAAGTGTTGGTCTAGGCAGCCGCCCAGGATCTGTGTAGAAACGGAGGCTGGAACCTGTCAGCCAGACAGAGAGAATGCAGTGAGAAGGTGCAGAGGTGTGTGAGACGCCGTGGGGATCAGAGCCAAGCGGCACGCACTCACCAGCCTCTGAGTCTCCCGGGCGCACGCGTCCTGTGGGGGTCGCAGTGACCTCCTGACTGGTCTTGGGTCCGTGGTGTAGAATCAGGAAGTGCTCAGCTCCTCGCTCTGCCACCCCCTAACTTCCCATCACCTGGGAATGGTTCTTGACCTCTCAGCCTCATCTGTGAGTGGGGATGGCAGTAGTATCCACCTCATTTGCATTAGTGCAAAGATTAAATAGATGTAACTTAAATGTATGTAAGGCACTCAGTGCTGGACTGACTATAAACATTCAATAAAAGGTAGCTGTTTTAAAAATTATTCTCTCATTGTGTCCTGTTCCCTTACTGTTTTTTCCATGCATGTGCTCACCTACCCTCTCTAAACACATACCCCAGTGTGTCGTGTTTCCACTCATAATTCCCAACACCTGCCTGAGATAACGGGGATGCCGCGACCGGCACCACAGGTCCGCCCTTGTCCGGTCTTGTCGTCCTCCTCGGTGTCCTCGTCCTGCACCGTCTGTCACAGCCGGAGCCGCGTGGCACTCTTCTCACATGTTGCTCCTCCTCTGCTGGAACCGTCTCCCCTTGGAATCGAAAAACATTCATTTTTCTTGCTCCGCAGAAACCGTCACTAATCTTTCTCTCTCCTACTCACACCCTCCCGAAGCAGGATTGTGCGCTCTCTTTCTTTTTTTTTATCCTCACCCAAGGACGTGTTTATTGATTTTAGAGAGGGGGAGGGGTGGTGGAGAGAGAAACATCCATCGGTTGCCTTCTGTGTGCATCCTGACCAGGGGTCGAACCCGCAACCTGTGGGCGCACGGACGACGCTGCAGCCAAGTGAGCCGCCCATCCAGGGCTGTTCCTTCCCGTTCTGGTTCCATCTGCTGCTTCACTGTTAGTGCTTACGGCATCATCTGTAACTACTTTATATATCTGTCTGTCTATCTGACTTCCCTCCAGACAGCGTTCCTCGTGGACACGGACTCTGTCCGTCCCCAACCCCACTTGCCTCACGGGCTCTCCCCTCTTCGTGACGACGGCTTCAACGCACTGCCGCTCCACTGCCAGGCTAGGGGTTTATAAACCGTAGGAGGGATTCCCTGGTGTTCGGTTTTTCTCTTAATAAACTTGAGATTCTTCACAGGTAAAATTTGGTTTTAAGTCCTAACAAGAGAAATTTGTTTAATATTATCCCAGAACCACTTCAGTCATATCAATTATTGTTTGTAGTTTTTTATCGTTTTTAAAAGGTGGCCATGATGACATTGTTGCTGAGAATGGTTATTGAGGAGTGCGGTAAAGTTTGTTTATATCTTGCCGTCTTGAAATTTTCTTTCTAGTTCAGCTCCCTGGCCCAGCACCCAACATCCGAGCGTACGCAACTGCCCCGACTTCCATCACTGTCACCTGGGACACCCCGCTGTCTGGCAATGGGGAGATTCAGAATTACAAATTGTACTACATGGAAAAAGGGACTGACAAAGAACAGGTATAAGATAAAGTCATTTTTTTTTCTTTTTAATTTGTTTGTTAATTATGGTTTAACCATAGTTGACGTGCATTATTATGTTAGTTTCAGGCATACCGCATAGTGATTAGACGTTTATATACCGTATGAAGTGATCGTCCCAGTGAGTCTAGGACCCATCTGACACCGTGCATGACTTTATAAAGCCAGTTTTCAACTCGTAGATGAGAATAGTAGAGTTGAACCGGATTTCCAAAACTCAGTGCTCAGTCTAGAAATCTGAGGGAGGGGGATGGTATAGGAAGTGAAAAGTAGACAGATTCTGTTTCTTTGTGCCAAGGTTTATTCTGGAGTTTTTACCAGAAAGGGTAACTAAACACCGAGCGCTAGTTCTCAGTAAATTGCCAGTGTTTATGATTAATCTGTTTTGAATGTTAAATGACATTCTGTATAAAGGATAAAAATCTGTATTCTGTCAAATACAGAATTTGTGTAGCTAGTTCTTTTTTGTAGCTTTTTTATTTGTGTGTATATATATAAATTGTTTTTATTTTTCAAGGATGTTGATGTTTCAAGTCACTCCCATACCATTAACGGGTTGAAGAAACACACAGAGTACAGCTTCCGAGTGGTGGCCTACAATAAGCACGGCCCTGGGGTCTCCACACAGGACGTCGCTGCTCAGACGTTGTCAGATGGTGAGTCTTTCTTCCTCTGGATCAAAGTGTACTGTGCTTGGGGGCCCTGGTGGCTCAGCAGTGAGGTCACGGGCTTTGCTGTCAAGAAGATCCTGTCCAAATCCCAGAAACCTTTTTTTGTAGTGTGACTTTGGTTAAGTCCTTTAACGTGTCTGAGTCACTTAGCAAGTTCCTCTAATGTAAAAATGTGAATAATACTAAGTGCATTGGGTTGCTGTAAAGATTTAGTGAGAGATCATAGAACACGGCAGTGCCAGCTACCAAACAGCTTCTCCGTGCTGTTTTCAGTAGGGGCTTTTGTATAAGTAAATGTTACTGCTTCTCCGTTACACAGACTATTCAAGGGCTGTGGGAAGGCTAGCTTCGCTCTACTTGGCAATCATATTTGCATGCCAAACAGGTCTTTTTAATTCCTTGGTGTGTTAGGGCAGTTTCATTTCCTTGCCTGTGACTGAATTTCTAAGCTAAGCCGTGTGTGCGTGCGCACCCATCGCCTACAGCAGTGTTTCCCAGACGACGGGTGGCCGAAGAGATCAGGCAGGGCGAGACCTTCGCTTAAAAATATGCACCTTCCTTTTCGAACCGTAAGATGCACCTAGTTCTAGAGGAGGGAAATAGGGAAAAAAACTGTGAAGCAAAAAATGTAAAATGTTTAATAACATAATATCTCACCAATGTAAATGTAAAGCTACATTCTGACTATAAGACACACCCCCATTTTCCTCCCAAATTGCGGGGGGGAAAGTGCATCTTATAGTCTGAAAAATGTGGTATTTTTAGAATAGGACAGAAAATAACAGTTTATTATTCTTAGTAAGTGTGTGTATTGTTTACTGAAATTCACCTAAATCCAATGTGTTAAAAATATATCTTTTTCTAAAAAATGCGTGTCTGTGTAAACATGCGTGCTTTAGAAGCTATAGTTTGCCTGCTTGAAGCAAATGGTAAAATGTGACATCGGCGACAGCAGAGCCAGCTGACACCGGTGTCCTGCCTGACACGAGACCTTGGGGAAGACACGGTACCTGCTGCACCTGTGCTGGGTCCCTGTGGCAAAGGTTTAACTTGAATCTGGTCGCAACGGAACAACTAGACGTATCTAACTGGGGGAACTAATGCAAAAACAAAAATAAGATAAACTTGCCTGGATTCTTAAAAAGTATCAGTGTCATGAAAGAAAAAAGGTTAAAACTCATTCTGGAATCTAGTTTAAAGAGAGTAAAGACACATGAGATAATATAAAATAGGTATGATCTTTTACTGGTTCCTCCATCTGGGAGTAAAAATAAGCAAACAAAGGACACTATTGATCCATTTATTTAATATTAAATTCGTACAGTATTAGATGTGCTGTTAGGTATGTTAGACAGATAATATTTTGTGTTCAGACTGAATTTTCTGAAAGCGGTCGTTGCACCACCGTTCTGCTGGAGACCGCCCGGCTGTAGGAGACGTGTGCTGCGGTGCTGAGGAGCGGGGTTCGTGGCGCTGCGGTGTCTGGGGACGCCTCAGACAGTCTGCAGACAGATGGACGGGTGTGTGTGGACGCAGTGAGAGGAGCAGGGCAGGTGTGGCAGAACATTAACATTTGGTGAATTCAGGAAAACGGGGTATGGTGTTCGTTGTGTTATCCCTGCAGTTGTGTTTGTGTGTTTGACATTTTCAGCGTGAGTTGGGTGAAATAAATACAAACTGTAGTTTGGTTAACCAGCCACATCAGCCCATGGCTCAAGACTTTTAAAAGTTGGAGGACTTTGAAATGCGCATGTGAGTCGGTTTTAACCGCACTGAGTGGGTCGGCACGCCCGCCCTCGTGCCTGTCGGGGCCGAGTGTGTCTGAGCACGGCAGTGAAGGGCAGCCCTTGGGAGCAGGACAGGTTTGGCTCCTGCCTTAGCTGACACAGACACTGTGGGCAAGAGATTTGGACATCGTCCGTCATGGGGGAATAATCATGGAAACCCCGTGTGGGACTGTTGTAGGGATTACGTCCCTGCTGTGTAAGACATGCAGCAGATGTTAATGACGATGACGACGACGACGACGACGATGACAGCAGCCACGTGGGCGCCTCTGGAGCTTAGTCAAGGTTCTTAGCAGGGACGCGATCGGAGCCATCGTGGAGCGGGTGGCTCAGTCCTACTCCAGACCCTGTGAGGGCCGAGGCCTGCTGCACTTTGTACAAGATGCAGCCTTGAGCAAGAAGAGGTCTCTGTCCTCCAGAAGCCTGTAGCACGGTGGGCACTTAGTTATATACCTGGCCACCAAATGTCTGAAAAGGGCAAGAGAAGATTCCCTGGATGGATTAGGAGGGAAGACCGGAGAGGGAACTAGTCAGGATCACTTCATTCTCTTTGCTTGCTTTAGTTACTGCAAAGAGGAGCGCTGGAGGCTGTGTGGCCCGTCCGCTTTGAGATGCCCCGTCACGCACTCTGACGTGTGAGGGCCTAGGTGGTGCGGCTGTTTGAGCCGCAGTCCCACGCTTCTCGCACCCACTCGAGTGCTCCCTGCTGTGCGGTTGTCTTGAGGGTCCATATGGCCACGTCACTGCGGCATCTCTTTGCTTTGCGTGGGAACTGCCCTCACGACCTCTTCTGGAACTCCTAGAAAGCCGTGCTCACCAAGTTACGTACCTCACATTCTGGGGTCATCCTCTGCCAGCTTTATCACTTGCCGTGTTCATGAGACGTGTTCCAGAAAATTTGTGGCTCTTCCCTAAAATAATGCTGTCCTATCACCAAGGATAATCAAAAGACTGTGGTGAAGGTTCAGAATGTATCTGGGTTCTAGAAAAGTTTATAGTCAGTCACGTCCTTGAAATAAGTATCTGACTCCCAAAGGTACGACCTGACTTGGGTGTGGGTGCGCATGTATGACGCTGTCTCAATTTTTAAGTGAGTCAGACGTGACTGCACCTGATCCACACACTGCTGTCATCACAGGGGCGCCGACAGCTGTGGTTCGACCCTCAGCGCGATCAGTGGTTGAGATGTGCGTTTGTGTAAAGTCTACCCGAGAAGAGTCAAATGATAGGTGATTGAAAAAATTATTTGTTCTTTTTCTT
Source organism: Tonatia bakeri (assembly GCA_004024845.1). Lineage (NCBI taxonomy): Eukaryota > Metazoa > Chordata > Mammalia > Chiroptera > Phyllostomidae > Tonatia > Tonatia bakeri. The sequence continues at coordinate 61,877 of PVIA01005273.1, forward strand.
TTTTTTTTTTTTTTTTGGCCTGTCCAGTTCCCAGTGCTGCTCCTCAGAATCTGTCCTTGGAAGTAAGAAATTCAAAGGTAAAACTTTATATTACTGTGGTTCATTTTTAGTACTGTATTGGTAAGACTCAGAAGGGCTTATGGAGAGGGAGAGTCTGTACCAAAACAATCATCATCAGGAAGTAAAATGACCTGGCTATTATGCTTGCCAATGTAGCTGAGCTTAGAAGTCAACTTCAGTTTATCCTGTTTTAGCTTTACTGCCTTTCTCTGATGCCAAAATTACGTCAGCCTCTCTCTAAATCTAAATATGAGGTCTGTCAGAAAAAGCCCAGCCATTGTTAATACGATGAGAAGGGCTTGCACAACACTGATGTGACCTGGCAGCCGAGGAGAGTGGACGGGAATGCGCATGTGTGAGCAATGACGACCTCAGTGCGCTAGTCAGTGGGGGCGGGAGACGCCCTTGACTAAACACGTGTGCTGTGTGGCCATCGTGTTCAAAATGACGGAGCAAGTAGAGTAATGAATCTGCATCAGATTTTGTGTTAGGCTTGAAGGTTCCTTCACGGGAACTATTGGGATGACTCAGAAGGCCACAGCTGTGGGCAGCTGGTGATTGGCAGCTTCATCACGACAATGCGCCCCTTCATGCTTCACGTCCTGGGCAAAACATCAAATTGTCCAGGTGACTCAACCCCGCTACAGCCCAGATTTGGCACCCTGCAACTTCTGGCTTTTCCCAAAACTAAAACCACCTTTAAAGGGAAGAGATTTCAGACTGTCAGTGAGATTCAGGAAAATACAGCGGGGCAGCTGATAACGATTGGGAGAAATGTGTGAGGTCCCAAGGTGCCTACTTTGAAGGGGACTGAGGCGTCATTGTCCTGTATACAATGTTTTTTATAACTTGTATCTTCTCAGTAAATGTCTCTATTTTTCATATTACATGGCTGGATACCTTCTGGACAGACCTCGTATATTTGCTCCTGTTACGTAAATTATTACATTCTAGAGCTTAACAGTTCAGAACCTTGGTGATGAGGTAGAAAGAAGTAAGTCGTTTACGACACCATAGTCCCTTAGTCCTGTGAGATGAGCCCAGTGGATGGATGTCTGATGGTTGCTGGTGCTGAAACCATCCCTCCTGGTCATGTTCGCCATGCACGCAAGGCACGCATACCTCTTACAAAGCCCAGAGCCCCTTCTGGGCTGCGTAGACATCTGAGATGTTTGGTCCTTTCAGGAAGTACTGTGGACTCCTTTTCCTTTAAAAAAAAAAAAACAGGCAACTGTTAATTCATGATCTGCCTTTGGAAGAGTTAGACAGAAATTATTTCAGCTGCCCCACAATTGAGATAGGAAGAGAATCTTACAGTCAACAGTTTACTTTCTAATCCATGTGCCTCTGGCCTTGTATCTTCTAATGAAAACTTTTTTGAGACTTTTGCCCAGTGTCGTCTTTCTGGCTAAACACCCAGAAGATCAAAGGCCCAGAGTACACTGCTTGCAAATATGATCTCCCAATTTGATCATGGCGGGGAGGGGCATTTAATTCAAAAGTATTTTTGAATGATTATTAAATAATAAAACTCTGAACACCCTACTGACTTTATGTGCCTCCTCTTTAAACTTAGGATCATAATACATAAAAGTTTAGAACCAAGCTTTTGATATATTTCATCTTTTCCCTATAAACTTGTCTTTTCCAGAGTATTATGATTCACTGGCAGCCACCTCCTCCAGCCACACAAAATGGGAAGATTACTGGCTACAAAATTCGCTACCGAAAGGCCTCCCGCAAGAGTGATGTCACTGAGACCTTGGTAACTGGGACACAGCTGTCTCAGCTGATTGAAGGTCAGCTGCTTTACAGACAGACAGGAGCTGGGCGGTGGGGTCTGGCTCAGGCGCTGAGCTGCGGGCGGCGCCACGTAAAAATGGCGGGAACGAATGTGTGATGAATGATTCGTTCTGCCTCTGACTCGAAAAAATAATGGAAAATACTCTTACAAATTCTGCCATCTCTGAATGGTGAGATTATGTTTGAGTTTTATTTCCTTACTTGTGTTTTTCTGTATCCTCGTGTTTTTTAAATATATATATTGCTTTTTTTGTATTCTGAAAAGAAAGTTAATGCTGTATAAGCCAAGAATCTGCTCAGTCTAGTTGGTAGCAGCGTATACAAAATGATTTTTATAACACGGACACTGTTACCAAACAACTGGTGGAGTCCTACCACTTGTCACCTACAGGAAAAAACTCTGGAGGCAGAGTTCAGTGGAAAGGAAAGAATTTTTTATTCAAAGTCTGTTCAGTTTGAAAAAATGGCAGTTTCTGCCTCAAAGCCCTTTTTTTCTAAGACACGCAAAGAAAATCACCCTGCCGCCTTCTGCCAGCTCAGTTCAAGGTTGTGCCAGGAACCTCTTCTCCCACCTGAAAGTATCGTCTTTCAAGAAACGTAGATGGCTGGTGTGGCTCAGTGGATCAAGCCCTGGCCTGCAAACCGAAAGGTCGCTGGTTCAATACTGGTGAGGGCACCTGCCTGGGTTGCAGGCCAGGTCCCCAGTTGGGTGTGTATAAGAGACAACTGATTGATATTTCTCTCACATATCCATGTTTTTCTCTCTGCCTTTACCCTTACCCTGTCTCTAAAAATAAATCAATAAAATCTTTGAAAAAGAAAGAAAGAAACATAGGAGGCTTAGCTGGTTCCCAGTTGCTGTCTGGCTTCAGGCACCTCTCAGAGTCTGTGTGTCCTGGCGTCCTGCTGCAGCACACTGTCTTCTGCAGCCACTGCCTTCTGCTGTGTCCCACGCAGCAGGTTCAGTTGCCCTGCCGCTCCCCATGTGGGAGGGAGGGTGCAGGGCTTGTGTGGGCTCCAGGCACTCTGGGTCCAGGGGCCCATGCCTCCTCCCCTTTAACACCTGTCTTCCTGCAGTGCTGCCTCCAGGACCAGCACCAGCCAGCACACTGGCTGAAATGGGCAGAGCAGGCAGCAGCATTGGGAAGCTGCCGCTGACAGGCCAGTGCTGGAGGTGTGAGCAGCAGGTTGGCTGCCACTGTGGCTTCTATTGTGGGGGAAGGGCACAGGGCTTGCTGCCCAGCCATGCTCCCTAAGTGCACCAGCCTGAGCCTCCTCCCCTCCCCTCTTAGGGGCCTAATTCCCGCTGCGCTCCAGGCAGGCCCTGGAGCATTCAAGAGGGGCCTAAGAATGTTCCTGGACCACACAGTCCCCAAGACCCTGCCCTGGGACGCAGGAACTCTGTCCCCTCCGCAGCCGGGAAAGAGAGGAGAATCCAAGAGAGCCCTGTTTCCACCCACTTGTCCACTTAAGGGCTTCCTCCAGAACCCCTGCACAGCCAGCACGCAGGCGGTTGCCGGAGCCACGTGTGCTGGCTGGCAGCTGCACTGCGACGGAACTCACGCTCTCGCCTTTGGCACTTCCCAACCCTCTGTTCCCAGGGCAGGGCGTGCCCTGCTACACCACCCCTTGTGTGTATGTGGCCTTAAACAAGTGTGCGCATAGCTGTAGCAATGCAGTAGTCATTCTTGCTCCTTTGGGCGTAATAAAGTTTTAGAACATTCTGTCGGGGATAGACAGTTCCTGTCGTGCAGTTTCCCTGATGTGCAGCAGAGCAAGTGCGGCCAGCTCTGCTGTGGGCTCCCGTAGATGACCGCGTCTCCCTCCTCCTTCCTCAGGTCGCGGAGGGGAGTGGGTTTACCAAAGGCAAGTTCACTTTGCAGGAGACCATGGGGCAAAGATGAAGTGCTTTTTGCTTTTTGGCTATTGGGACTGTGCTGACAAAAACAGAGACAGATACCCTTAAGAAACCCCTTAAGGTTCTAGCAGAGCTGGTGGATGAGAATGACGAAAATCGGAGGTGTGGTTACCATTACCCAGGCCCTGCGAACTGATTTGTCATCCTTGCGGAACTCGAAACCTCCCACGTGTTGCTTCCCTCCTGGGTAGGTATCGGAAGGATGAGAGGAGCATGACGCCAGCCACGTCCTCTGCCTCCGGAGGCCCGGCTCTTCATAGAGCCCCGATCTGGAGTCAAAAACATGAGTCTTCCCTTCTTTATGAGTTTCTAAAAGTTAGATAGCCGCAGACAGTGAAGCAGTGCACTGTAGGAATCCAGCAAGCTTCTCTCCCTGAGCCTCCTCTCCGAGGTGGGACCGCTGTCGGGCGGAAGGTGGGGTGTCTCCGCGGGCCGCTGAGGAGCCTTGCTGGGGGGCGTCCAACACAGGTGCTCACCGGCGTCCTCAGAAGTCAGTTTCTCGTCCTACTCCAGGTACAGTTAAATGACATTTCCCGTCTGTGAGGCTTTTATTTTGAATATTTAGTAGTGGATATTGCTGTGCAGCAGACACTGTTGTTGCCAGTAGTGTGAAAATAAGAGTACAGTCCTGCCTGTGAGGAGACTGTTTGTTTTCTCCATAAAACCTTTGATACATAAGGAAAATACCATTTTCATGGTAAAAACAGACTTTTCTTTATCAAGGAAATTCTTGCATTTAAAAATAATATTTAGATTGATTCATTTGTTTAACAGACTATTCCATTTTTATCAGCATGAGCTAGCACTGGGTGTATATAATAGTGTGCAAAACTGGAGATCCTTGCTCTCTTTTTTTTTTTTTTTAAGATTTTATTTATTTTTTTTTAGAGAGGGAAGGGAGGGGGAGGGAGAGAGAGAGAGAAACATCAGTGTGCGGTTGCTGGGGGCCACAGCCTGCAACCTAGGCATGTGCCCTGACTGGGAATCGAACCTGCGATGCCTGGTTCGCAGTCTGCACTCAATCCACTGAGCTACACCATCCAGGGTGAGATCCTTGCTCTCTTGAAGTATTACCTTGAAGCTTGATAAGTATTAGAGAATATGGATTACCAGGATCCAGGGCTGAACAATACCATGTGATTAAGTTTTAGCCAAAAGTCATCTGCTGTTTCTTCTTTTTGTGCCACTTAGAGCACTCACCATATTCTGCCATGTCTTTGTAGTGTGCTTCGTGTGCCTCGGTGTCAGTCCATGAACTCTGTCGGTTACTTCGGAGGAGAGGGATTCTTAGCCTCTCCACACGCGCGCCCCTGGCTGGCGTGTGCTTGTATGCGCACTCTCTCACTTCCTCATTCACTTTCTTGCATTCTGACTCTCCCCAAAGTGGCGGGGGGGGGGGGGGGGCGCTTGGTGATGTGGTTACTGGTGGCCCAGACTGTGGTCTCCTCACTATTGTGGACACGTACACAGCCACTCTGGCTCCTTTCTGCTTCGTGTATGCAGGGAGGAGACAGGGAGGTAAAGTGACCTGGGCCCAGCGTTTTTCTTCTCCTTCAGTCTTGCTTCTTGCTTTCTTGCGAACAAGTAGATTGAGGGTGGTCTGCTGAGAACAGAACCTGTCACCTCTCCTCTCCACCGTGTGACAGGACTGATGAACCGAGCCAGGGCTCATCGTGGCCAAGTTCTCTCAATAGCTCTCTCTCTGGAATTTCTGTACTGTGTTCCTGGCCAAAGGTCCCAGTATTCAGATATGGGAAAGTAGAACAATTTTTCATAATCCTTGTAACACCTGTCACAATGTCTAGTATTAAAGTGATCTAAAAATCTATGCATGTGAACTGCACGCTTAAAAATGGTTAAAATGGTAAATTTTATGTGTATTTCAACACAATAAAAATAGATTCATGAATATATGAATATTGACTGTTGCTCTGCCTTGTAGGGTAGACTTTGAATGTGGATCTTTGTTGCCCTTACACATTGGTAAATCATGGAGTTTCTTAGCTGATAGTAAATATGAAGATTGCATAAGAGAAAGGCTTTGCTCCTTTTTTACTGATTGTATACACTTATGGGTGAGTAGGCTATTGAGAAACAGATTTCTGGGCTGTGTTTGGTGTTTAAAGTTTTTTCCCTGGTTATGGCATGGCTCAGACAGCAGAGGTAACATGATAGGATTTACATTTTTTTAAATTTATTTATTCTTGTTTTTATTAGGTGACATTGGTTAATACGGTCATGTAGGTTTCAAGTATACATTACTGTGATACATGATCTGTGTATTGGTTTGTGTACCCACCACCCAAAGTCAAATCATCTTTTGTCACCATGTATTCAGTCTCCTTTTTTCTCTACCCCCCCCACCCCCTTCCCTTTGGTAACCACATACTGTTGTCTGCTACTCAGCTGTAAGAAAAGATGAAATAGGGGTTACATCTTGCATTCTTTTCTTGTCTTCATTGTCTTCTAAGACCAACTGACTCTGTTCCTTTGTTCTAACTCTTTCATTATTCTTGGCCTCTTTTTGGCCTTAGCTTCCTTAGTAACAAAATGAAGCAATTGTATTCAGTGATCTCTAAAATGCCTTCAAGTGCTTTTAAAAATCTGTAATGTCCTAGGAGCTTTACTCATTTTGTTTTCTTCTTGGATTGTGTAGACCTCACTCCTCCTTTAGAGGTGGGAGATCCTCTGTGCTGTATTTATGTATTGCTTGTTCTGTACTAACTTTAAAATTTTATCAACATAGTAACTCTGTACTGAGTTGGTAGATGAGATATTTGCTTTAATGAGAGATTTTTTGTTTTTTCCAAAGCTCTTGTTTCAGCTTGTCTTTTTTTGTCATTTGGGTCCCAGGTCTGGATCGGGGGACTGAATATAATTTCCGAGTGGCTGCTGTAACAGTCAATGGCACAGGCCCGGCTACTGACTGGCTGTCCGCTGAAACTTTTGAAAGTGACCTAGATGGTAAGAACCACAATTAGCTGCATGGACACAGCAAGGCACTAAGTGGCGTCCAGTGAGTCCGACCGGAAGGCCCAGGTGCGAGGTGTGCGGCCCTCTACTCTGTGAGCTCTGCTGCGTTATACTGCCGTCACCCCCGTAGTGCAGCACATCCCCTGCGTTCCCCTCAGTGGCTGTCAGAGAGCTGTCTCTTTAAGCAGAACCAGAGCCAATAAGAAGGTACAGGTGCCTTAAGTCTGGTTTTTTTACCACGGCCATGAAGTACATGAATGGTCTAAAATGTAAGGCTGAGCCAGGGGACTCTTGCCTTTATTTGCGTTAGTTTCCCTTTTTGCTTCATCACGGGCACCTTGTCCTTTTCCTCACCTGTTTGTTTAGTCAGTCAGTGTACGTGGGTGGGTGGGTGTACCTTTAACAGAGACAGGGCTGCACTTGGGAACAAAAGACCCTGGGTCCTTATTCTCGCTCTTGGTTTGCTAATTTTTAAATTAAGATAGCAATTTATGCCTTGAAAGCGACTGTAAATTGCCACCTTTTTAAGCTTCTTAAATCAATTTGTGGTTCTAAAATTTCATGTTTTCTGACTTGTCGTATTACTTTGGAGAGTGAATCACTAATGCTACTGCTGTGATGTGATCTTTGATCTGCTGACAACAGGCTTCTAATTAGCTGATGTGTCTGCCTGTTAAGTTAGGGAATCGGGTGTGGGACCAAAAGGAATGGCTATTAAAAGGCAATTTATTTATTTTTTCTATTGGGCAGAGGTTCTTAGATCTCTTTGTCTTCCCTTCAAAATTACTATTGTAGTGTTTTATATTTCAGACTTTTTGGGTTTTGTCTTCTTCTCAGAATGCAGTACAGCCATTGGCCGCTCTGCTGTACGTAGAATTCTCTTTGAATTCTTCTTGGACATAATGGGAAAAACTCAGCACCAAATAATTTTGCAGGAGACTGCCCACCATTCCCCAAGGGTGGTGGGATGTTCTAAAGGAAAATGGATCTCATCTTGCTTTTCTGATTTCCTTCTCAGAAACTCGTGTTCCTGAAGTACCCAGTTCTCTTCACGTCCGTCCGCTTGTCACGAGCATCGTCGTGAGCTGGACCCCTCCAGAGAACCAGAACGTCGTGGTCAGAGGGTATGCCATCGGCTACGGCATCGGCAGCCCACATGCCCAGACCATCAAAGTGGACTATAAACAGCGCTACTACACCATCGAGAATCTGGGTGTGTATGTCGAGTGGAGGGAGGAATTACACTTGGCGGTTGCTCTTTTACCTTTTTATTGTGCAGTAATTTATTTTTATAGAAAACTTCCAAAGTAGAGCAAAGGATTCCTGTATATCCTTCACTCAGGTCCCCCAGAGGTTAACATTTTACACACGTCCTGGTTTCTCCTCTGAACCATTTGAAAGGTTGTGCAGACACGACGCCTCTCTGCGCACTAACCCTAACACACATTTCCTGAAAACAAGGGCATTTCCTCTCGTAGCCACGCTACGGTGATCAAAATGGGCAAGTGGACACTGAAACGGTATCTGCAGACTTCGCCCGTGTCTCACTAGCGGTCTCACTACTGCCCTTCGTGACAAAAGAGAAGCGCTGTGCACGGCCAGCCTGTGGCGCACCCACTGTGCGCACTAGTCTCCTCGAGGCGGAGCAGTTCCTCGGGTGGTTGACTTTTTACTTTGGTGGCTGTGACCTTTGTGGAAAGGATAGACCATTTATGTTTGTAGGCTGTCCCTTGACTTAGACTTGTCCAGTGTTTCCTCATTCTGTTCAGCGTGTGCCCTTCTGGAGGGGTGTCCTGGGCACGTTGTGCCCTTGTCTGCACGTTGCATTAGGGGCGCAGGAGAGCCTCACTCGTCACGTTGACTGTGATCTCTCGGTTAAAGTGGTGTCTGCCACATTTCTTTTGTATAAAGTTATTTTTTCATGATTAGTAAGTACCTTGCAGGGGAGATACATCCTCTTCGTAAGTATTTTATTTCTCATCAAACTTCCACTTACTGGTTTTAGCATCTTCAGTAATAGTTGTCACTAGGGTGTTTCACAAATCGTGGTTTGCTAATTCCATTATTTCCTCTACGTTTATTAGCATCCTTTAAAAAGGAATTGCTTTCCCTCTCTTTCATAGTGAAAGGATGGCCAGTGGCCAGTGGTAATCTCTTCATAACTGTTTCGTCCCCCTCTGTCCGTTTGACACCTCCCGTCTTTCGTCAAACACTTTCTTCCCCTTTGACGTGGTAAGATGTTTCAGGTTCTGCTTTCCGACCCTTACCCTGCAGTCAGCCCTTTCTCCAAGGAACCCTGGTTACTTGGAGCGTGGTGTTTAGAAACCAGTATTGAGCAGTCTGCAGACTCGTTGTCACTGTGGATAATCTTGCGAGTCCACAAGAAAGGCTGCTAAACCGGAAGTGCATCTAGCAAGGTCACGAGGTACAAAGGCGATGCGCAGAAGAGTTGTGTTTCCACGCTCTTAACAAAACTGGAGTTAAGATTGCGTTCTCCCCAGTGCAATCCTAAGTAAAATTCCAGTAGACTTGTTTGTAGAAACTTGTAAACTTATTCTAAAATTCATATGGAGGATCAAAGGAACTAGAATAGTCAAACATTTTTGAAATGAAAAGTAAAGTTTAAAAGACCCTCCGTACAGGACTTACTGTAAGCTGTAGTGACGGAGACATCGTGGTGGTGTCGGTGCAAGGCAGGTGATCAATGGGGCAGAATAGAACCCAGAAATAGATCCATATGTATATTGTCAATTAGTCTTTTACGAAAATGCTGAGATAATTTAGTGGGAGAAGATAGGTTTTTCAACCAAAGGCATGGCAATAATCAGATAACTGTATGACACAGAAAAGGAACCTTCCTGGACCCTTATTTCAGACCATACACTAAAGCAGACGTAAACGCAAGAGCTAAAATTACACAATTTCTACAAGAAAACAGGACAAAGTCTTCATGACCTTGGGGTAAGCAAGGATATCTGAGGATGCAAAAAAGCACGAGTTACAAAATTAAGAAATTAATAAACTTGACTTTATCAAAATTTAAAACTTCTATTTTTGAAAAGACACCAATAAAATGAAAAAGTGAGCCACAGACCAGGAGAAAATGTTTACCATTCAAATATCTGATAAAGAATTTAAATCCAGAATTTATTTTAAAAAACTCTTACAGCTCAATAAGAAGATGATTGTCCAGTAAAAGTAGGCAAAAGATTTGAACAAACAGCCCTGGCTGGTGTGGCTCAGTGGATTGAGCCTTTGAACCAAAGGGTTGTTGGTTCAGTTCCAGTCAGGGCACACGCCTGAGTTTCGAGCCAGGTCCCCAGTGGGAGGCTCATGAAAGGTAATGACACATTGCTCTTTCTCTCCCTCTCTTTCTCCCTCCCTTCTCCTCTCTCTAAAAATAAAATAAATAAAATCTTAAAAAAAAAGATTTGGGCAAACAGTGTACCAAAGAAGACAAACAGGAGGACAGTAAGCATGTGAGAAGATGCTCACGTTTCTGGGTTACCCGTTACCATCTTCCTGTGAAGTTACAGGGTGGGCGGCACTGATCTGCAGTGACACAGACCAGTGGTTGCCTAGAAACGGGTGATAGGAATTGACTGCAAGCGTCACAAGGGAACTGTTTGGAGTATTGACAATATTTTTTGCATTGATTGTGACAGTGATTACTCGGATACACGTATTTGTCAAAACTCAAACTATATATACCACTTAAAGTGGTACATTTTACTATATGCCATTTATACCTCAAAGTTGACTTACAAAGCAAGAAAGTGAGAAATAGTATTTACTTGATAACACCTCTTTTCATTGCGTCTGCTAGCAGCGCTTCACACAGTCCCCTAGAGGGAGTGTTGCTTTCAGTCTCACTTTTCTTGTAGCATCACCTCCAAGCCTGTCGTAACCCGGGGCAGATTTTGTCCAACCAAGAAGTCTTCGTGGGGGCCAGATGAGTCTTGGCAATTCCTGGATTTGGAGTCCTTCCTCCCCCTCCCCCTCCCCCTCCCCCACCCCTTGGAGAGTTGAGGACATTAGCAATTGCTAAGTTAGCAGTTTTTCTCTTGTTTCTCTACCTTGGCTGTTCCCAGCACTGTCCTCCTTCTGAGAAGGAAAGGGATTTGTTTAATTTAAACTCCCATCTGTGGCTTATAAGACACGAATATCCTATCTACTCATTCAGGCCCAAGCCCCACACTGTGCAGTAACGTTACTAAAGCGCCCATTGGCCGAGGCCAAGAGAGCATGCAGGCACAGCCAGCCTGGCTCCACTGACGCAGGGGTCGATCTCGGAGGGTTTTTCTGCACAGTCGTTTCCCCTTACTCGCTGTTTCAGCTTCTGCAGCTGAGCTTCTGCAGCTGGATTACCCACGGACAACCAAGACCTGAAAATATTAAATGGAGAATTCCAGAAATAAACAATTTATAATGTTTTAAAAGGTACACCGTTTTGACTAGTGTGATGAAATCTCAAGCCTTCCCACTCTGGGCCTCCCTCCCGGGACACAAATCGTCCGTGTGCCCAGCGTGTCCTCGCCAAGTGTGCTGCCTGCCTGTTAGTCACCTAGCCATCTTTGGTCCTCGGGTTGGCTGTCAGAGACAGAGACCACGTCTACCTTCATATCACTGTTAGTTATTGTTAATCTGTTGCTGTGCCTGAATTAGAAATTAAACCTCACCGTAGGTATGTGCACACGGGAGAAAACAGTGCGTGTGTGCAGGGTGTGGTGCTACCCCTGGCTTCAGGCCTTCACTGGGGCCCTTGGAACACACCCTGCGGCGAGGGGGGTGACGGTGCTGTAGTGTGGCCCTCTCACTCTCCCTGCGCTGCAAATAATCCCACGTAAGAACTTTTGCAGTCTTCTCTCCTAACTTCCTCCGTAGTTAAGATCATGCAGTCACCCTTAAATTTTTAAAGTTCTTCGGTGAGAATTTAAGTGTTTTGACTTGTTTCTTTTCTTCAGATCCCAGCTCTCACTATGTGATTACCTTGAAGGCTTTCAACAACGTGGGTGAAGGCATCCCCCTGTACGAGAGTGCTGTGACCAGGCCTCACACAGGTAAGGTCTGCTGTCCTCCTCCGGCCTCTGGCTTTTCCCCGCGAGGCCCGCCCTCTGGAGAGTGGTGGAGGGAAAAGGACATGGGAGTTCAGGGTGCAGGCTGCCCGTAAGAGTATGGGTTTGGAACATGGAATGTTTTGTTAATTCCTGTTTTGCTTTTTAGAAAATATTAACAACCCTGTCATGTAAACATTTCTAGGTAGATACATAACACATGTTTTTAATGTGTTGGGATCTAAAAACCATAGTTCTGACGGAATTAAAAGTTATTTTTCATCTATTGGTCATGTGAGTTATAACTAAAATAAGTGAAAAAATGAAAAGATCTCCGTATCTCTGGAGGAATTAGGTAGGTTACCGATGGTGACAGTAAGTGTATCCGACTGGTAAACCCAACCCTTTCTTCACCAGTCACCTGAGCTGGTTGGGAAAGCATTTTTGTATGTGCTTTTCATAAGCTTTATATAAAGTCAGATGTACTGTCCGTGTGATCAACTATATATTTATTATAAAAGAGACCAGATACTCATTTTTTCTTTGTAATTTATTTAAAATATCTTTAAATGATTATACATATAATATAAAATTTCTGTAGACATACAAAACATCTACTTTAGATCTGAATGACAAAGTGTATCACAGTGATACATTAGAGTTGAAAATTTTTTCTAATAGACACTGAGAAATCAAAGAATTCGTCACTTTCAGAAATGCTCTTTTCCATTTGTTTCCGAGTTGTGAATCTGTACCACCTGCTGTGTCTTCTGGACACTTTTGTGTGATATTACACAGTCAGTGTTACTCTTTCAGAAAAGAGAATCTCGGGCCCCCCCCGACCCCCACCCCCCACCCCCCGCACCCGCCCCGTGCCCTGTCTCAACGAGACCGGCACGGGCGGTTCTGCCCTGTCTCTGCTCCTCCGTGCTGACAGTTTGTAACTCCTTTTACAAGGAGCTTTAGCATTCCATAAAGGGGACAAAGCAAGATCAAAAGAGAATATTAAATAAATAGTTTGGTACTTTCTTAACTCAATCTACAATAGAAAAAAACAAATTTGAATTTTTTTTTAATGTGACTTAAAAATATACAGGGTCTGGCACAAGTAATGCCCAACCTTAAGCATGTAATTCTGTAACATAATACCTCACCCAAGCACACCACATGACATTTTAGGTGAAATGTTAAAATTAAAACTATAAGTTATTACACTGATATTATTACTCTCCAACCACAGTGAAGCAGGCATTAAGTCTGCCAGACCCTTAGTTTTCTGGCTACAAATACAGAAGGAAATGTTCCTAACTCCTGTGACCTAGCTACTTTTTTCAAGAGTTGTTACAAAGAAAATATTTCCTCAAAGAAGTCTAATGATTTTTGCATCTGAAGGTACCTGGTCTGTCACTAAGTGGTATGTGTCCCAGTCTTTGAACAAGGCCCTTGACTATGCGTGCTATTCCCCTGTTATTTTTGGTCCTCGTTGTGAGGAAATAAATATGCAAATGGAGACTATTACTTTAGCATGGCAATTATTCATAATAATTGGCCTGTGTGTTTTCAGATTTTGACTTGCAGGAAGGGTTAATCACAGTAACTATGTGGGAAACCCTTTTAAAACCCTGAGAATACATGAGTGTGTGTACACTCACACAGCCTGTTGGAAAAGCCCAGGCGGACCCTGGCGCACTGCTGTGGGCTTGTGGCCCGTGGCTTTGTGCCTGCTCTGCCCTCTGTTCTGCTGAGAATGTGTCTGTTGCACGGGCACAGGACAGCACTTGAGGACAGACTTTGCTTTCTGTCAGATAAGTACTCTGATTTCTAAAGTTCGTAAAGACTGGGGCGCTTGGACCCATAACTATGGCATTTCCCATGACTCACGGGGACTCCCCAGTGGGTTGTTCTCCAACCCAACTGGAGAAAGTGCAGCAGGAGTCGGCAAATGCTAGCGAGCCCTCGGGGCATCACACACCTGAGTGGGAAGGCCACGGTGCCCTCGGCCGCCTGCGGGCAGGGCCTTCCCTTGCCCTGTGGCGCGCCCTTGGTGCTGCGTCCCAAACCTCGTCCCGGCCCTGAAATACCAAAACAGATCACAAGCTCTGTGTTGCTTGCTCAGAACTTCTGCCTTTGATTTTAAAAGCAGTTCTTATCTTTTATGGTCCTTTTGGGACAGCAAGTAGAATTTTCAAGTAATTTAAAGAAAAATCTAAATATGATTATGTTAATATAATCATTGGATTATCAGATTCTAATACACCTACAGAGTGCAGTAGAGAATTTACAGTTAATTGGTGTTTTTCCGAGAGAACACAGTGCAAATACTCTTCTAAATGAGAGTGGCGACCTGTTAACTCTGGGTTTTCTTTCTCTCTCTTCATTTCTCACCTTTCACTCCATTGTATTACCCTGCATTTCCCTTTTCTGTTGTTTTTGTTTATGTTAAAATGCCACTTCCCTTTTTAATTACTTTTTACCCAGACACTTCTGAGGTTGATTTATTTGTTATTAATGCTCCATACACTCCAGTGCCAGATCCCACCCCCATGATGCCACCGGTGGGGGTCCAGGCTTCCATTCTGAGTCATGACACCATCAGGGTCACATGGGCGGACAACTCGCTGCCCAAACACCAGAAGATCACGGACTCTCGGTACTACACAGTCCGGTGGAAAACCAACATCCCGGCAAACACCAAGTACAAGGTACTAGCACATGTGCTCTAGGTGAGGAAAGCTAACTATTGATATTTTCTAAATCTAAAGTTCTTGAATCATGTGTTTCCAGAACGCAAATGCAACCACTTTGAGTTATTTGGTGACGGGTTTAAAAGCAAATACACTGTATGAATTCTCTGTGATGGTGACGAAAGGTCGAAGATCCAGCACATGGAGCATGACAGCCCATGGGACCACCTTTGAATTAGGTATGTGTTGCTGGAACCATACGCCAGGGGGCGTTTCTTCTGTGAGAGATACGAAAGCCTGGGAGTTCCTGCTGGTGTTGTGCCCCATTCCAAATCATCCACTGGCTGAGGAAAGAGCTGAGCACGTTAGTTCCTGTGTTTACCAAGCACAAAGCAGCTATAGCTTGAGTTCAGTATTTGCTTTTTCAGCTGATGAATTCTGTTTTCATCATCACTGTACAAGAATACTAAAAATAACAGGATAATGTAGTACAAAGTATACTAGATTTTAGGAATCAAGAGACTTAAATTCAGTCCCAGGTCAGCCATCCACTGACTGCGATCATAAGCAGGTCATTCAGCCTCTGAGTCTCTTTCTCCCAGGGGCAGTAAAGCAGGAGCAGTAACCTCCGTCTTTCCTACTGCACAGGGTTTGGGCAGGGGTTAAACGAGGAGGAGATGGGAAAGCATGTGCTCATTTATAAACACCGTGCAGACGTGAGGGGTCATTGCCACTCATCCTGCTTTCCAGTGGAGGGCCTGCCCTCCTCCCCCTCATGCCCTCCCAGCATGGGGCCCCGTGCAGCCCTTGGTGGTCTGTTCCAGTCCCCGTGCGTCTCTCCTGTGTATACAGGATGAGAAAAGCAGGTATAGCATCTCAGACAGCTTGGTCCTGATGTGTCTCTCTGTCTTCTAAACAGTGGGTTGAACTTCCTGTGGAGAAAGGGGCTTAGATGTGGAGAGTTGGAAATACAGTGCACAAACGCTTACATTAGACCTTGGGTTTGTTTTCTTTGCCAGTTTTAAGAGTATCTCTCTGCTTTAATTCCAGCATGTTAGCTAATAAAGTGCATTATGTATTTCCTTAGGATGTTTACACTTCACCAGGCTTTCTTCCATTCTATACTAGGAGGATTCTCTCATGTCCTTACTAGTACATTAAAAGTTTTCAGCCATAACTTGAAAACAAGAAATGCATTCATTTTTGTTTTATTGGTTTTTCTGTTACACAAACAACTTTACATTTTAGAGCAATAAGTTCAGGTAGTTGACAGTATGTTTTCATTGCAAACTTAAAATAAAAAACATCAATTGATGAATCATGTGTTCTTTGAAGGAATTTGGGGTTTTCAAATATTTGGAGAACCAAATATAGGTGAGAGAAAAAATTATTTTATATTTTAAAATATCCTAACAAAATAGTCCAAATTAAGGGGAAATGTTATCTTAGAAACATCACATAACGTTTCTCATTTCCAGCATCCTGATCTGTCAAGCAGGGATAGTGGTAACTGCCTTTCAGGTCACCATAAATACTAAGCAAAAAGTTATTTGTAAAAAGCCTGGTGCCCTGGCCAGGTGGCTCACTTGGTTGGAGCATCGTCCCACACAACAAAAGGTGGGTTTGGTCCTGGTCAGGGCACGTACTTAGATTGTGGATTCAATCCCCAGTCGGAGCTCATACAGGGTGAGGAGGCGCTGATGGATGTTTCTCTCTCTCCCTTTCTCTCTGTCAAATTAGTAAACATATCAGGTAAAGATTATAAAATAACAATAAAATAAAGTGCCTGGCGTATAGTAGGTCCGTGGTGGGCAGCTTGTCTTTTGGTTTCCCTGCCCACTCACCACACATGTTCCTGACCCCCGGTTGAGAGGCCCGGTCTGTGACTCCACCATATGCTGTTCTCTCTCTGGTGTTTCGCATGTTCCTCTTTTTATTGGAGCTGTTGATAGACGGACTGTGAGTTACTTGAAGTAAGGAGGCTTTATCTTTTTTGCTTTATAAATGGAAAGAGTTGAAGAAGTGGCAAATAAAATTGAAAAGGACAGGAATTACTGACAGTATCCTTATTTTGTAGTCCCTACTTCTCCACCCAAGGATGTGACTGTGGTGAGTAAAGAGGGGAAACCTAGGACCATAATTGTGAATTGGCAGCCTCCCTCTGAAGCCAATGGCAAAATCACAGGTAAGATGACTTTGAATGTGTGTCTGTCCCCTTTTCCTGCCTGGCAGAAGCACCCCAGAGAGTTCTAGTGTTGCTGGGAGAAGTGGGAGTCTGAAGGCCAGCTTGGCCATTTTAGGAGGTGCTGTGAGTCATGACGGTCCTTAGAAATGGAGCAGGGGTGCTGCTTTTTGCCCTCAGTGACATAAAAATGAGCCAGCAGCTTGGTGTTCGTGGGGCGCAATAGACAGACAGCCTCTGGATGTAGTAGCACTGCAGGGCATCCTTATGTCCCTCAGAAAAGCTGCCCTCTCTGCCTTGGACTAAGATGACCTGCTCTAGAATTAAAGACCCCACCTCACTCTATAGAGTAATTCCCAGTAAACAGATTCTGTTCTTTTTTACCCTGAAGCCAAAAAAAGCCCACTGGACTTTTAATTCCTTTTCCCCCTCCAGGGCTGCTACTTCAGCTTCCTGCGCTCTTCCACCTAACCATCACAAGTTTGAACTGTCCTAGGCCTTTGAAAACACCTGAATGTTTCCTTAGCCTTCCATAGGAGAACCTTCCCCAGTAAACGCTGCACTGTCCTCAGCCATATCAAGGAGGAAAGGGATTTAGCTGTTAATTATTCCCCTTGGAGCCTCTGTTCCATGTACATAGACAGTGAGGAACAGAAATTTGTCTTACGAAGTTCTTTGGCCTAAGAAAACTGGGAGCATTTTTATTTATTTATCTTTTGCATTGTTCTGCTCCAGCTTTCAATAGAAACTCCTTTCCATAAATTCATGGTCTTTTGTGGGCTTTTTTAGGTTTTGAATTTCTTCTTTCATAAAAGAATCAAGCATGACTTGCCCTGCATTGCATTTTCTTTGCCTTTAAACCCCAGTAAAAATGCACTGTGTGGGTCAGGTAGGATTGCGGTTGTGGGCCCTCTCTGCCTTGGCCGTGGAGATTGAGTGCCCTCTGGTGGAAGTTACCAGGTGACATTTCACTGTGGCTGCCCCAAATCTGGGAGAATTTAACAGAGGGTGCTGCCCGTCTCCCAGGAGTTTTTCTCCCGAGATATCACATTGGTGAGAGCTAAAAGAGCATGTTAGACCATTTATTGGTTTTCAAAACTGTATTATTTTAATCATAGACCATTGAAGGCACATTATTTAAATATTAACATGTTGAAGTGATTGGATGCTTTTTCTTACAGGATTTCATAGATTCTGGGGGTACTTAACCCTAAATTTTCTATCTTTTACTAGTTTTATTACTTCAATGGCTGATAGAGATTATAACCCTTAGCTTGGCACTTTGTAAATTGTGGTTTTCTCTGTTATATTTGGTGTAGCAATTTGAATGTTAAATTTTACTGTTGCTGTTTATTAATCAGCAACTGTTTCTCTAGTTGTTTGTGCTGTAACATGTAATTGACTGATTTCGAAAGAAGAAGCAGAAGTAAGATTTCTTTTCCCACTAACTGCTTTGGACAGGTTACATCATATATTACAGCACGGATGTGAATGCAGAGATACATGATTGGGTTATTGAGCCCGTTGTGGGCAACAGGCTGACCCACCAGATACAAGAGCTGACACTCGACACACCATACTACTTCAAAATCCAGGCTCGGAACTCAAAGGGCATGGGGCCCATGTCCGAAGCTGTCCAGTTCAGAACCCCTAAAGGTAAGGCTCCCCACAGTGTGGTTCATAATGTGTCTTCAGTGGGGCTGTGCCTGCACGCATCACTTCAGCACGTCCAGACCATGGATGATACAAGGGGTCCTTATGATGAGCTGCACTGTGTGCATTTACCTCAGAATAACCCTCACTCGCCGTTGCCCACCAGATGGTGCCCACTAGGTCACTAGCCTGACCGGATCAAATAGAAGGGAACTCTGACTCCAGTCTGTTTGAGGCAGTGATGTGGAACTATTTATAGTCAGATCAGGTATGATTCTCTTTTCCTGTACAAAGTAATACATTGTGATAGATGATTCTCTTTCAACACATGCAGGCTCCTAACTTGAAAGGCTTGTTTTAGACCTTTGTAGAGAGAGAGACTAAAAGGGGCCCTTTAAAGAAATCTAGATAAGAAAGTAAAGATAAAGTATTGAACCAAATGAGCTTAGGAATAAAATTTAGTCAGGAACTGAGTCTCTGGAATGCAGAAACCACATCTGCATTTCTCTTTAAAAAAAAAAAAAAAAACCCACCTCAATCTGTTTGGAAGTTTGTGGGGTTTTACTTTTTTTTCCTTTAAAAATTATGCGTGTCCCATCTTCAAAGCTTGTGATCCTTGCTCTTGTTTTTTTCTCCCCCTGTGCTTGGCCTGTTAGCGGACTCCTCTGATAAAATGCCTAATGATCAAGGTAAATGAGTAGATGGCCTCTTTCTTTTCCTCTCTTTTGTGACCTATTACTAGCTTTTTGTTGTTTTTGTTTCTTGTTGTTTTTTTTTTTTTTTGCGAACCAGTACCATGTGTTAAAAGCCATGTTATATATTGGCCAGAGTGGAGTTGAGTCCATGTTTGTGGCACTGGGGTATCTGAAAAGCTGGGAGCTAAATAGACGGACAGGGGAAAAAAATTGAGTTCTGCAGCTGTGGGAGACTGGCCTTAAGTGTGAGTCCCATTAGCACTGACATTGAAATTCTGTAACAATTCCGGACATAATGAGAGCAAGCATACAAATTTGTGGCATCTAGGATTTTATTAGAATCTCTAAATAAAAAGTTGTAATCAAATTCAACAAATACCCTATTTTCTTCCTCCCACAAAGCATCTACAAATTTACCTTACTAAATTGATTATTCATGACAAAATTAGTGCCATTTATTCTTTTACCATAAGCTTAATTCAGAGTTCCTTTTTCCATTTTTTCACTTAAATATATTTGCTCACTTTTTAAAAGAATAGAAAAAAATTAAATCAATACATAGGGAGCACGGGCCTCAGTGTCACCATTCTTGAAATTGTATGTCAGCAGGGTCTTTCCACTGCCATTGCCGTTCTGGAGGGTAACTGCTTTGCGATCGTCATCTCTGGCGATTCAGCTAAAGTTGGTGTCTGTTTTCTGTACTAAGAAAGAACAATACAAGTAAACTGGATGATTGCTTTTATAATTTGGGAGTAGTTATGAGAAATACAGTCTTTGGATCTTGGTCAATGGCAAGAAGAGACAGAACTTGAGGTTTCCAGTTTCAGGGCTTTAGAAATTTGTTTGCAATAAGTCATTTATTGTACAGTACTTCAAAGAAACTGCAGACTTGCTTTTGTACATAGGGGGTGCAGGGAGGAAGTGTGAAAAAAGAAAAATACCGTCCTGCATGTGCACAGAACGCAGACACACTCCCTGTCCTTTCCCGGCTCCGCTGCACAAGCCAGGGTACAGGTCTGAGCTGCACCCCCGCTCCATATCCGGGGTTCTTTGTCCGTACTTATTTTTGGTGTTTGGTTAATCCTTGGGATTTCTTGTCCATAGGTTAACTTTAAAAGAAAAATTGTTGGGAAATAGAGGAATTAAACCCACTAGCTTATTCGCAAAGTATGTTCTTTGGCAATTATTTACATAATATGATACTCTGAAGAGATTGGCTTAAATGTGGGCTACCTGACAAATAAGTACATTTAAACACGAAGAAAACCGTACAAGCGCTAGGTCATCCCACCAACTAGACTTCACCACAGTGGAGAGAACAGCCGGGATCGTGGTGTGTGTGTGTGTCGTCGGGGAGGGTTCACGGCTGCGGACCTGAGGGGGCAGCACTCAGAGCCTTTCACAGAGTTAAGTTTCCATCTAGTCCTCACAACGGTTTCAGAAAGTACATGCCACTACCGTTACTGTTTTATAACGAGGTAACAGAAATCTGAAAAGTATACAGTGATTAAATAACTTGCCAAGAGTCAGGTTGTTTAGCTGTTAGCCACTCCCTGACAAACGGAGCCGCTGTGCAGGGCTGACGGTCTGCTCAGTTCTGTGCTGAACAGCGTGTTTGACTGCACACCTCTTCCAGGCCTGTCCAGAGCGGTCTGGTCTGCTCTCTGGCCCCGCACTTCGGATGCAGGGCCGCCTTTGCTTTACTGGGAAAGGACCCCTTGTGTCTGCTTCACCCAAGCAGCTGTTTCTATAAATGTGAAGAACAAAATTCAAGACCATGCTGAGGTGACTGAGCAGGAACTATGACCCCAATTTGAACTTCCACCTGCCTTCCTGCTCCTGCTGAGGGAAAGGCAACTTGATAATTTGAGAAAAGAATCCAGTCCCTGCTGGGCCCTTAGAAGAGTCCGGTTCTTTACTGCAGAAGAAAACCAAACCCGTCTTCACGGTTCCTTTTCCAAGGGAAGCTACTTTGCATACGTGCTCTGAGCCTTCTTTCAAAAACTCCTTCCTGGGCTAGAGAAGTGGCATGTGCCCCCCAGTGTCAGCAACGAGTGGCAGTTGAGTTATGCACTAGATACAGCCTTGGGAAGGGTGTCAGCCTTTCAGATGCCTCATTGCATAGAAAGCTATATACCTTAGCTTGCTTTGCACAGATAAGACTGTATTTTCCCCTGTTGTTGACGTGTTACTTCATTTTCTCATGAACAAAGTAGCCTGAAAATATTTTTTTTGTAGAAAACACTCATTAGCTGTGAAATGGACTTGTCACACTTGTGAGCTGGGTTGCTACTGACGTGATTTTTTTTCTCCCTCAGCCTCAGGGTCTGCAGGAAAAGGAAGCCGGCTGCCAGACCTAGGACCTGACTACAAACCTCCAATGAGCGGTAAAGGCCCTCCCGCAGCTCCGTTGACCTGCTGTAGATATGACACAGTTCTGCTTTACGTCTTGAAACATCCTTTGTAGCTTGTGGAATGCTACCTATTTCCTTTATTTAATAGAGTTGCTTTAGGCATTTATTTATCTGGCAAATAAGTGCTGAATTACTGCAAACCCATTATTATAGGATTTATAAATAAAATTGTTTCCCCACATATCCAACTTGAAATAAGACTAATTCTAAATAAACAAGTCTTTTTTTTTTTTTTTGGCCCACTGCCTCTAGAAAAGAATTAGAATATTCTTTTCAAAAATAAACCATCTAGTGGAATTAGCCATCACCCAAGCCAAATAAATGCTTCAGAATCATTAATTTCTCCCTAAACTACTTACCGTAGTGTTTTCAGTTTGAGAATTCTAAAAAATTCTTCCCACACTCATAGCCATCCTAAGAGCTGGTGCCTTCTGTTACGTAAATGATGGCACTTACTCTTCTACTGAACTTCATCATTTGCACGTTACTTTCAGACATGAAATCACTGTGAACTTTGGGGAACAGATATCATTCCCATTTTTTAAAAATTATTGTTATTGTATTTTTTCATTATAATTTATTCCCCTTGTACCCACCTCCCCCTGCAATGATCCCACTGTTGTCCATGTCCATGACTACTTTTCCTTTTTTCACTTGACCAATCTACTGCCTAAATATCCAAGAGGTGTCAGCCTACTTTCTCTGTCCATGAGTTTGTCTCTGTTATGCCTGCTAGTTCAGTTTGTTAGATTCCACATATGAGTGAAATCTTATGGTATTTGTCTTTATCGGAATTGCTTTTTTCACTTGGCATAATCATTACTCTCAACCATCCGTGCCTCCTTCAGAAATGGTAACATTTTCTTCAATTGTACATGATAGCCTTTCTGGCTAAAGTAGCCTTGGTTGTAGGTCTTTGCTTTTCATCACCCTCAATATTTCATTCCAGTCCCTTCTGGCCTGAAATGTTTCTGTTGAGAAATCAGTTGACAGTCTAATGGAAGCTCCCTTGTAGGTAACTAAGTGCTTTTCTTTGTAGCTTTTAAGATTCTCTCCTTATCTGTACGCTTTGCCATTTTAATTACAATGTATCTTGTTCTGGGCCTCTTTTGGTCCCACTTGTTTGGGACTCTGTACTTCTTGGTCTTGTGTGTCTTTTTCCTTCACCAGGTTAGAGAAGTGTTCGGTCCTTACTTCTTCAAACGGGTTCTCATCCCCTTGCTCACTCTCTTCTGGTATTCCTGTGATGCAGATATTGTCCCAAAGATTTCTTAAACTGTCCTAATTCTTAAATATTTTTTTCTTTTTGTTGGTCTGCCTAGGTGTTTTTTCCCACCCTGTCTTCCAAATATTTGATTCAATCCTCTGCTTCATCTAACCTACTGTTTATTCCTTCCATTGTATTTTTTGTTTCAAGTATTGGATTCTTTATTTCTGACTGGTTCTTTTTATGTTTGTTTTTTTTTTAACTCTTGAGCATCATTATAATCGTTACTCTAAACTCTTTATCTGATAAATTGCTTGCCTGTATTTCATTTAGTTCTTCTTTTGGAGAACTGTCTTGTACTTTCATTTGGGGCCTTTCTTTGTCTTCATATTGTCTTTGTTTGTTTCTGTGTGTTTGGTAAATCTGCAAAGACTCTGGTGTAGGCCTGTCAGACTACCTGTGACTGGTCCTGGGCATCCTGTTTGGAGCTATGAGCAATCCACAGCTTGTGGCTGCCTCTGCTGGGCCTGGATGTACATGTGGAAAGGACCAAGCTGCTCACCAAGGCCAGCTTTTACCAGCACCAGGCCTTGGGGAGGGTCAGCTAATGTCTCAGAGCTTCCAGAAATCCATCTTCTCCTGCAGATTTTCTGTTAGGCTCAATCACTGAAATAGCCTCCAGCTGTGCTCCTCAGCAGGGCTTGAGCTCCACAGGATGGGGCTGTTGTTTCCTGTCAGGTTATTGCCACTTGAGGGGACGCTTTGCCTGAGAAAGTTGGCTCCTGCGCTATGAGGAATGACTCGGCACTGGAGTCCTGGTGGCTGACCCTTCCGCTCTCTCCTCAGAGCCATCTGCCCCAGACTGTGCTCATGCATCTCTAGTCCACTCTGGCCTCCCTCTGCTTGAGCCCAGAGTAAGTGGCTGCAAACAAGATTTTGTGTGTTGGCCTTTTAAGTGGCTCTTTGAATCTCCAGCTGTCTCCCCCTGGCAGACAGAAACTCCGCTGTTTTTCACAGGCAGATGTTATTTGGGTTCCGTCTAGCTCTGGTGCTGTAGGCTGTGGAGCCCATTTTGGGATTTAGACCCCACACTTCTCAGGGGGAACCCTCCAGCTGCTGCCCGTGGGAGCCCAGCCAGCCCTCTCGTACCTCCGCACTCCATGCCAGTCTTACTGTGGTGCCCTGGATTGTAAGGCTTCTCTCCAGCTAGTGTTCAGTTGGTTATTCAGGATGATTTTTCTATAATTTAGGTGTGATTCCTGTTTGGTCCTGAGAGGAGGTTAATGCAGCTTCCACCTCCTCGGCAGCCATCTCGGATCTCCTCGTTCCCACCTCAAACCTTAGGAGACTTGGTGGAGATGTAATGTGCCTGGGCCCACCCACTAATTACGGAAGTCCTAAAACCAAAACCTGCGTCTTCTGCTGTCTCACTGTGCCTTTCCCATATTACACGCAGCCTGAAAGGAAGAGGTTCTACACCAGATTAGGAATCTGGTGTTGGGGAAAATCCATACAAGTAGCTATTAGAAATAACCCTCGCTCCTGGCTAGCGTAGCTCAGTGGATTGAGCGCAGGCTGCGAACCCAAGCATCACAGGTTCGATTCCCAGCCAGGGCACATGCGTGGGTTGCAGGCCATGGCCCCCAGCAACCGCACATTGATGTTTCTCTCTCTCTTTCTCCCTCCCTTCCCTCTCTAAAAATAAATAAATAAAATCTTTTAAAAAAAAAGAAAAAAGAAATAACCCTCGCTGTGCCTACCCTGCCAGTGATGCATGAGAGACCAGGGCCTGTCCCCTGGGAGCTCCTACTCTGACTGTGGAATTAAAATGATTGCTTAATTTCTAGCTGTCTGTTTAAATAAAAAGTGGTACTGCCCAGACTTCAGTGAAATCAGCCTGTTCTTAGGACAGTGAGGCAGATTTGCATGCTTCAAGAAGTTTTTAGTGTCTGAGTTCTAGGACTTTGAGTTTCTTGGGCTACATATGTTACATTTATGTGCTGTCCACAATATATTATTCAAGGTTGTGAAAAAAGTAATTATTCATTTGTCTTTTCTTTTACTAATGCATTTATTCATTCACACATTTTTTAGGGTTCAGGTTTTATATATTAGGCCATGGGAGCAAGAGAAATGAGTAACAAACTACCTAACAGAGAAAAGAGAAAGCTCTGTAGAAGATGTGATATATGATTCTTTTTTGTAATCCTCACCCAAGGATATGTTTATTGATTTTAGAGAGCGAGGAGAGGCGAGAGAGGGGAAGAGACATCAGTGTGAGAAGTACACACCCCGACTGGGGATTGAACCTACAACCTTTTGGTGTATGGGACAATGCTCCAGCCAACTACGCCACCTGGCCAGAGCTGACCCAGATTTTAAATGGTGCATAGGAGATTGCTAAATGTCACAGAGGCGTTCGTACGTTCCAGGAAGCAAAAACGGCATGTGCCAAGGCATGGCAATATAAAACAACCTGCTTTCCAAGGGGATCACACTGCCTAGAGGCAGGACAGAGGTTCTCAGGTTAGAGAAGGTTGGTTAGAACCAGCCTCTCAAAAGCTCAAGTAGCAGTGCTAAGAAATGTGGGCTTCATCCTGTCAGTAGCGCATGTAAGATGTCTAACCGTGGTGAACTGGGGCTTCCATGTATTATCTACTGTCAGTGGGCAGTGAAGGACGAGTTGGGAGTAAGAGTATGAAGTCCAAAAAAATGGTTAGTGACCTGTTGAAATAGTTCAGATGAGGCTTAAGAAAAGGCCTATCATAATGTCCCTGGTAGAAGGGGTAATGTTTCCTTTGGCCACTCACTCTTTTTCTTAGAAGGGAGATTTCGGCCAGCTCACAGCTGGAGGGCAAATGACAGTTGAATGAAAATCAGCCTCTGCTGAATGCAGGGAAGAGCTACCCCCACCTCTGCTTTCCTTGCAGCCCCTGAGAACTCCCCAGCCTCAGTTCAATGCCTGCCCGCTGTATACTCCACCCAGTAGCTCTGCACTGTTGTTAATAAAGATTCATGTAAAGCCTAAACAGTCTCATTGACTCCTAGTTCTGTAGTCTTTGCCATATATAAAAATATTATTTTTGTGTTTTAAATATATTTTATTGATTATGCTATTACAGTTGTCCCAGTTTTCCCCTTTGCCCCACTCCACCCAATATCCTCATGCCCTCCAGCATTCCCCCGCTTAGTTCATGTCCATGGATCATTCATGTAAGTTCTTTGGCTTCTCCATTTCCTATACTGTTCTTAACCTCCCCTGTCTATTTTGTACCTACCATTTGTGCTTCTTATTCCCTGTACCTTTCCCCCCATTCTCCCCCGCCGCCCCCCCCAGCTGATAACTTACCCAAGATCTCCATATCAATATTCTGTCCCTGTTCTGGTTGTTTGCTTAGTTTTTCAGATTCAGTTGTTGATAGTTGTGAATTTGTTGCCCTTTTAATGTTCATAGTTTTGATCTTCTTTTTCTTAAATAAGTCCCATTTAACATTTCATGTAATAATGGCTTGGGGGTGATGAACTCCTTTAGCTTTACATTGTCTGGGAAGCACTTTATCTGCCCTTCCATTCTAAATGATAGCTTTGCTGGATAGAGCAATCCAGATTGTAGGTCCTTGCCTTTCATCATTTTGAATATTTCTTACCAGTGCCTTCTTGCCTGCAAAGTTTCTTTTAAAAAAACAGCTGACAGTCCTATGAGAACTCCTTTGTAGGTAACCATCTGCTTTTTTCTTGCTGCTTTTAAGATTCTCTCTTTATCTTTAGCCTTTGGCATTTGAATTATGATGTGTCTTGGTGTGGTCCTCTTTGGGTCCAACTTGTTTGGGACTCCCTATACTTCCTAGACTTGCATGTTTATTTCCTTTACCAAATCAGAGAAGTTTTCTTTTATTATTTTTTCAAGTAAGTTTTCAATTTCTTGCTTTTCCTCTTCTCCTTCTGGCATTCGTATGATTTGGATGTTGGTATGGTTGGCAGTGTCCCAGAGGCACCTTACTATCCTCATGATTTTGGTTTTGGGGCTTTTTTTTTTTTTCTCCTTGCTGTTCTGGTTGAACGCTTATATCTTCCTTATGTTCCAAATCATTGATCTGAATCCTGGCTTCAGCCCCTCTGCTGTTGGTTCCCTGTAGATTTTTCTTTATTTCACTTAGTATAACTTTTATTTCTTCCTGGGTCTTTTTTATTTTGTTGTTGTACTCAGTGAGTTCTCCGAGCATCCTGATCACCATTGTTTTGAGATAGGTGGTTGTCTCTGTTCCATTTAGTACCTTTTCTGGGATTTTGTTCTGTTCTTTCATTTGAGCCATGTTTTTTCGTCTCCTCAGCTTGGCAGCCTCCCTGGGTTTCTGTGTGTTAGGTACAGCCGCTGCGACTCCCTGTCTCAGTAGTGCAGCCTGCTGTAGAAGAGGCACTCGTCTGGAATGTAGCTGCTTAAAATCCTTGGTTATCAGACTTTCGTGCAGCGCGATTATCTGACAGTTCTGGTTATTGCTCGTCTGGAGATCTAGTTGTAACTCTTTCTGCAGTTGTGCAAGGAGGTGAAGCATGTTCTCCTCCTCCTCCGTCTTGACCAGAAGTCTATTTTATTTTTTAAAATATTATTCTAGTAAAGGTCAGTGTGCAGAATTTGAATTTGTCTGTCTGCTTACCTTTTTCTCAGATATGAAGAATAAAAATGAATCAAATGTAGAATAAAAACTCTTAAGCTTTCCTAAATCAGCCCAGATTTTGCACTGTGCTTAGATGTAGCCTATAAAATCGTAGCATCAGAACTCACGGTCAGCTAATCCAATGTTATAGGAGGGATTCCCACAGTAAGTATCGTTTGGATTGGATCCTGAGTTTATAAACTAGGTTGTATATGAAAATCACTTTGGGAGCGTTTTCTAAAAACAGCTCCGAAGGCCGTACCTCGTGGCAGGCGTTTGTCCTCCCACACCCCGGACCGGCAGAATGACTTCCAGTGCTTCCGGTGGCTGAACACTCGTTGTCTGGCAGAGCTCTGCACTCCACTGCTGTGAGCTCCACCTGTTAGAGAGGTGAGAGAGAGAGACTAGAAGGAAAGAAATCAGATATCCATGGTCGTTAGACCTGTATGATGGGCTTCCCATATTTTATAATATGAGCCTGCATAACTTTTATGATGAGATTGGAAGCAAAATGGAAATCACTCAGAAAATGGAGAAGAACTTAGAGCAGAACTAGACTGTGGAAGCCTCTGCACAAAGCTCGGACCTCGTCCTGTAAGCAGTGGGGAGATAATAATACAGGAGAAAGGAGAAAATGTGAATGCCCTACGGCTCTAAACAGCCTCTGCACATTCTCCAGCCTCGTCCTGTTCTCCCGCTCACCTGCTTCTCCGTAACTTCGCGTGTCTGTCTGTGCTGAGACGGCGGCGGCTAGCTTTCTCTCCTTGACCACGCCAACCTCATCCCTGCCTTGTGACGCATCCACCAGCTGTTCCCTCCCTCCGCAGTGTTCTTCCTCCAAGTCTTTGTATGGTGGGATCTCTCCTTTCATTCAGATCTCAGCTCAAATGCCATCTCCTCAAAGAAACTTTTTACAGTCACTCAGTATAAAATAGCCACCCAGTCACTGTATTATACCCTTCATTCGATTTTTTCATAGCATTCACTACTGATGATTCGTTATTTGTTGTTTGGTCCTTCCCTCACCCCAACATTCCTAATTTTGTGACTCACCATTGAATCCTCATCCTTAGTACCTAGAACAATGCTTAACATAGTAACCACTCGTTAAATATTTGTCAAATTAATGCACATATACAGAGTTACATTTTCCTGAAATAGAGTAAGAAAATTAACTCTGCATAAACTATATTTATAAAAACAGAGGCTTTATTTTTCTTTTATGATCATAAAAGTAAGCTTTTATTATCTCAGACATATTTTGAGAAAAACTTTTGCTTTCTAGGAATGCACAATTTTAAAATAGTTTTAAAAGTCAGAAACCTGAATGATTTACAAGTGGTGCTTTATAAAACCAATTTATATACAATATAAGACACCAGAGGGAAAGACCCTTAATTTTCAAATTTGATGTTCAGTATGATTTCAGAAGCTTTAATTAAACACCAGCTTTGTATAAGGCATTGTGCTGAGAAACGTTTATACAGCCAGAACTTAGCTTTCTGGAGTTTGTAATCTGGAGGAGATAGCCGTGCTTGTGACACACTTTTATGAGAGTTAGGAAGAAGCTCACATAAAATATCTGTACTCGAATGAAAGTGATAAAGCCTGCCTGTGTGCGTTTCTCGAATTCCCGAAGCTGACGCGCTGTTCTCTCCTCAGGTAGCAACAGCCCCCACGGCAGCCCCACCTCCCCCCTGGACAGCAGTATGCTGCTGGTCATCATCGTCTCCGTCGGGGTCGTCACCGTCGTGGTGGTCGTGATCATCGCTGTCTTTTGCACCAGGCGCACCACCTCTCACCAGAAAAAGTAAGGAGCCCCAGCCTTGGCCAGTGTGGCTGCACTGGTTGGACATTATTGCACAAACTGAAAACTTGTGGGTTCAATCCCCGGTAAGGTCAGATACCGAGGCTGTGGTTTAGACTCCAGTCAGGGCACATACAGGAGGCAGCCTGTGAGTGTTTCTCATGTCGATGTTTCTCTCCCCCCCCCCCAGCCCGCTTCCTCTCTCTCTAGAAGCAATGAAAAAATATCCTCACGTGAGGATTAAAAAGAAAGAGAAAGTTAGGAGCCCCAAATCTAGCCCACAGATGTTTGATATCCAGTCTTTGCTTCCATGTGACTTCAGTATTGGAGTTGCACGCAGAGTGAAAACATGAAGTACATGAGAAGGGATTTTTTAAATATTTCTACAGGAAATGCAGAATGGTTCTTTTTATTTTATTTACCTTTTTTGGCAGATTTTTATGGTATTTTTTTCCATTGCCATTTAGGCCTCTTATAGCCGCCACCCCAACAATCACCACACAAGCTGTCCATGTCCATGAGTCCTTTCTCCTGTTTGCTCAGTCCTTCCACCTCTTAACCTCCCCTCCCCACCTTAGCCATCATCCTGCTCTTTTTTCTGAATGTCTGTTTTCCTTGTTAGTTCCGTTTGTTCATTCGAGTCCACATATGAGTGAAACCATATGCTGTTGTTCTTTCTCTGACTGGCTTATTTCACTTAGCGTAATGTTCTCCCGTCCATCCTTATATTCACAAAGGGTAGAATTTTCTTCTTTTGTATGGCCAAGTAGTATTTCATTGTGTAGTTGCCCCATAGTTGTTTCACCCACTTGTCGACCGGCGGGCAGTTGGGCCGTTTCCGTGTCTGGAGGATTGTAAATGGTGCCGCAGTGAACAGAGAGGCGGCTCCGTTCTTCTGAATTAGTGTCTGGCTTCCTTCGGATAAATTCCCAGAAGCGGAATCACTGAGTCAACGGGCAGTTCCATTTTTAACTTTTTGAGTGAACTCCATCCTGCTTTCCGCAGGGCCGCACCAGTCTGCATTCCCGCCGGCGGTGCACGAGGGCCCTTCCTCACAGCCTCCCCAGCACTTGCTGTGTGGGTTACTGACGGCGCCGTTCTGACCGGTGCGAGGTGGCGCCTCTTTGTGATTGTAATGTGCATCCCTCTGACGATTAGTGACCCTGAACGTTTTTTCATGTCTGCTGGTCCCTCTGCGTCCTCTTTGGAGAAGTGTCTTAGGTCCTTTGCCCGTTTTTTAAATTGGATTGTTTAGGTTTTTAGTGATGAGTTTTGTAAGTTCTTTATAAATTTTGGATATTAGCCCCTTTTCAAATCAACACCTTGTCAGGTGCATCAGCAAATGTGGTCTTCCGTTCTGTGGGCCGTCTCTTTGTTCCGTCGATGGTTTCCTTTGCTGTGCAAACACTTTTTCATTCGGTGTAGTCCCATTTGTTTACTTTTTTCTTTTATTTCCCTTATCTGGGGGAATATATTTGATAAAATATTGCTACAAGCAATGACCAAGATTTTGCTGCCTATGTTTTCTTCTACAGTTTTTGTGGTCATGGGCCTAACATTTAAATCTTTAATTTATTTTCAGTTTATTCTTCTGTGTGGTGTAAGAAGGTGGTCTAGTTTCGTTTTTCTGCATGTATCTGTCCAATTTTCCCAACACAAGTTATTGAATAAACTATCTTTAGTCCATTATTTGTGCTTGCTTCCTCCGTCAAATACTAATTAACTCTCAAGGTGTGGGTTTGTTTCTGGGTTCTCTGTTCTGTGCCATTGATCTTATGCCAGCACCATGCTGTTTTGATTACTATGGCCTTATAGTATAGTTTGGTACTACGTAGCATGATTCCTCCAACTTTGTCCTTTTTTCTCAGGATCACTGTTGCTACATGCAGCCTTTTGTGGTTCCTTATAAATTTTTGAAGTATTTGTTCTATTTCTGTGAAATATGTCATTGGAATCTTGATGGGAATTGCATTGAATCTATAGATTGCTTTGAGTAATATGGACAATTTATGATGTTAATTCCTCCTGTCCATGAACATGGCATGTGCTTCTACTTACTTGTATCTTCTTCAGTTTCTTTCTTCAGTGTCTTACTAATTTTCTGAGAGCAGGTCTTTTACATCTGTGGTTAGATTTATTCCTAGGTATTTTCTTCTTTTCAAAGTGATTGTGAATGGGATCATTTTCTTAATTTCCCTTTCTATTCATTATTGTCTATAAAATGCAGCTTATTTCTGAATATTAATTTTGTATCCTGCTACAGTGCTGAATTCATTTATCAGTTCTAGTGTTTTCTTGGTGGAATCTTAGGGATTCTCTACGTACAGCATCTTGTCATCTGCAAAGAAAGACAATTTTACTTCTTCCTTTCCAATTTGCATGCCTTTTATTTCCTCTTGTCTGAGTGCTGTGGCTAGAACTTTCCTATTATGTTCAATAAGAGAGATGAAAGCAGACATCCCTGTCTTGTTCCCAGTCTGAAGGGGAACACTTGTAGTTTTTGCCCCTTGTGTATAATGCTTGGTTTGTGTATATGTCCTTTATTACGTTTAGGGATGTTCCTTCTGATCCCACTCTGCTGAGAGTTTGTATGGTAAATAGATGCTGGTATTTACCAGATGCTTTCTCTGCCTCTGTTGATATAATTATATGCTTCTTATCCCTCATTTTGTTCACGTGGTGAATCACATTTACTGACTTGTGAATGTTGTACCAACCTTGCATTCCTGGACTAAATCTCACTTGATCAGAGTGTATGATCTTTTTGATTCATTGCTGTAATGAGTTTGCTAATATTTTGTTGAGGATTTTAGTTTAGTATCTTGTTCACCAGCGATATTGGCCTGTAATTTTCTTTGTAGTGTCTTTATCTGATTTTGGAGTTAGGAAAATATTGGCCCTGTAAAAATGAGTTTGGAAGCCCTCCCTCCTCTTGAATTTTTTGAAACAGTTTGAGGAGAGGTGTTAGTTCTAGGAATGTCTGCCATCTGATCCAGAGTTTTTGTTTATTGGGAGTTTTTTCATTACTGCTTCTATTTCACTAGGTGTAATTGTCTCCTCAGATTGTCTGATTCTTCCTGATTTAGTTTTGGAAGATTGTTGGTTTCTAGGAATTATCCGTTTCATCCGGGTTGTCCAGTTTGTTGGCATATTAAGTGGTTACTGTAACACTTGGCATTTCATTAAACTCAGACAATTTTAAAATAATCACTCAATGCCTACCTTTCCTCATTCAGCCAGAAGTGCTGGAGGTACCGCAGTCTGGCACACGGTCTGACATACAGTAGGCACCTATGAAGCGCTGGGTGAATGGGTGAGTGAGTGACTCAGTGGAGAAACTAAGGCACAGAGAAATAGACGCCGTCATCTGCTCTCCTGATCTTGCCCAGTTAGCTCCAGTATGGGTTGCTTAAAATGTTCACAGAAAGTAAACTCATGGATGCAGCATGGTGCTGGTTACCGGAGGGGACGCGAGCAGGGGAGGGAGAACAGGGTGGGGGGTCAGATACATGGCGGTGGAGGAAGACAGCTCCGGGCGGTGAGCAGCAGAGGGGACCAGTGTCGTGCTACGAAGTTGTACGCCTGAAACTTACACGATGTTATTAACCAGTGTTTCCCCCACTGAGCTTAATCTTAAAAATAAATAAAAATATAAAATACAAGGTTGTTCCTCCTCCTTATAAGCCATCAGTACTACCTCCACTCCACTGTTCTATTTCTAGTGAATGTTGTCCTTTCTCTAGTGACTGGGGGAACGTTCTGCTTTAGAGGTTATTTGATTTAAAAATCCCGTCTGAGCTCTTGACACTAAAACAAAGTCACAAGGCAGCATTCACATGTGCCCCATCCATGCATGTGAATGTCTGTGGGCAAAGAGGAGATGCCTTCACTGTTCCCAGAACTAAACTTCTTCCTCTGTTTCCTTTTTTCAGTTCTGCCTTTCCTTGAAGCATCTTTCAGAAGGGCCGTTCTAATCTGTCAAACCTTTTGACAAATATGTTTAAAACAGTTACTTTTTAAAAATCCTATTATTTTTGTGGCTAGGAAACGAGCAGCTTGTAAGTCAGTGAACGGCTCCCACAAGTACAAGGGGAACTCCAAAGACGTCAAACCCCCAGACCTCTGGATCCATCATGAGAGGCTAGAGCTGAAACCCATCGATAAGTCCCCAGACCCGAACCCCATCATGACTGATACTCCAATTCCTCGGAACTCCCAAGATATCACTCCCGTTGACAATTCCATGGACAGCAACATCCATCAGAGGCGGAATTCGTACAGAGGTACAGGTTTTCCCCAAATGTTGGGAGACTGCTTTCCTTTAAATCATTTTTCATCTCATCACATTGCCTTAAATTTGGTGATTCCTATACGAGGTGAGATTGAAAGGAGTGTGTGTTACGGGGTTTTGTCAATGTCTGATGGAGGGTAGCTAGCTTGTTATGGGACACAGGCTTTGTACCCAGATAAGATGCCTTTAGGTCTCTTGTCAGGCTTCCCTGCCTTGACGCTCAGGCATCTGAGACCCTAGCCCTCGTCTGTGCATTTTGTTCTGCCCCTCTCGTTGGAGTCCCGCTGACACTTTTCAGAATGTTCTCGGTCTGGGTGCTCTTACGATGCCACACTGAAGCGTGGTGGTCAGCGTTGTGTCAGCTGCGTTGACTCTCAGAAGGGACTCCCGTAGTGCACTGATGACCATTGTCCTCTTCATTTCACTTCCTGCAGAAACACCTTGTCCCCATTTCCTTGTTCGCGAATACCCCACTGGAAATATTTTATTGCTGAGGCTTCTCAGTGGCCTACAGCACACACTTTAACCAACTTTCCTATTTTATGTATAGGGCATGAATCAGAGGACAGCATGTCTACACTGGCTGGAAGGCGGGGAATGAGACCAAAAATGATGATGCCCTTTGACTCCCAGCCACCCCAGCGTAAGTTAAAGTGTCTCTTTTCTCCAGTGCCGCCAGGCTATTCAGTCATGGTGGGGACTAGCTGGGTGATGCTTTGGCTTCACTTGATTCTGGCACAGAAGATAATCGACCAGAGCTTTGGCAGCTTGAGGTAGGAAGTACCAAAGAGTTGCCATATTTTGTAATTAATATTATTGAGACTAGCTTCTTTAATTGTAGGGAAAAGAAGGTAAAAAGCCAATTCCCCATTCTCCCAGGAATGGGCAAGTAACCAGAGCCCCTGAAAGTGCGTGGCATCTCTGCGGGAGAGCTGGGGAGCCCCTGTCCGGGCCGGGGGCTAAGGACGGCCAGGTGTCAGTTCAGCTTCCTCACACATATTCAGTGTTGACAGGCACCTGTGGAAATGTTTTTAATTAGTAGACTTTATTTTTAGAGGAGTTTAAGGTTGTCAGTATGGAGTTTTTAAAGTAACATTTTCAATCTTATCTGACCCATGGGCCTCACTCTGATAAGGGTAAAAGTTGCCCAACCTCCTGTAGTAACATTTGAAATGCAAAATAAGTTAAATATCATAATTAAAAGCCAAAAAAATGATGGACAAGTCAATTCTTTTTTTCAAACTAAGCCTTTCACACCAGCTGGCACAGTGGCACCTCCACAGGAGGGTCCCCTGCACCATCCTAGGGTGGTAAGAAGCCCCTGCCTGTCAGTGTCTGGTTTTCTAAACCACCTGATGTGAAGTGCCTGCTCTGGCCTGAGCGGTCAGCCAGCAGGCCTTGACACCCTCAGGTACCTAGATTCAACTACTGAAAGCATCAAATCCTGAAAGGTCATTTGCCAGTTTAACCTAAATGAGCTTCTGAATTTCTTATTTATTTCTTAAAAGATGTTCCATTTCAGAACTCTGGCCACTTCAGTAGTGTCAGAGATTTAAGTAATCAGATTTCTATACACACATGGGCGCACCATGGCACCCTGTACTTGGGAACAGGCGGCCCCGAGCATGTAAGTGTCTCTGCAAACATTGTAGGCTCTAAATTTTAAAAATCAGCTTTGGAAGAGTAAGGGTCAGTTCATGAATAGGTCATTTTGGCACAAAGTACTTTTTGCTTAGGGGCCCGCACTTGGAAGTGTGCAGGGAGAAACCATGGCTTCCCTCTTGTAACAGAGTCCCCAGGTTTAAAAATGCAAATGTCCAAAAAGAATTAATCCATTCCAGTTCCTTTCGATTTATAAGATAGTAGCTTTACTGTTTGTTTGTTTGTTTTGTATAAGACTTTAAGTCTTACCTTACTGACTTATTTTTAAAACTTGTAAAGTTTGACTATTCCTATTCCTGGATTTTATGCTTTTAAATATGTTAAGAAGGAAAGACATACTGTACATTCCTTTTTTTTTTGGTGGTGGAGGTGGAGGAGTATGGCTAAATTTGCAGTATTGTTTAATTTATACCTCAGTAGTTGGGTGGGTATGTGGGACCTTTAAGAATCGGAAGCCAGGTACCTGGAATACTGTGATCTTCAGGTTTTGAGATAACCTTTCCCACACGTGGCTAGAGTCTGTACCCACCAGCCACCTGCTCTGATCTTGAATTAAACAGCTGAGCGTAGCTAGGAAGACCTTGTCCAGTGGCATGGGGCCCTGATTCACCCAGCAGCTCATGATGGCTGTCCCTTCGAGGCAGGCACTCTCACATTGCCTTATATCTTGTTTACTTCATTAGAAAAGACTGGAAGTACCTTAAAAAAGAGAAAGTCAATTATGTTTTTTCTTATGTGAGAGTCCTCTCTACCTAGAATGCTTTCAAGTAGGTAAAAATCAGGAAGCGTATTCCCTTCATCCCAGCCTTAATTCTGGAAAACACCGGCTCTGACACCTGCTTGTGCAGACCATGGGTCTTCCCCAGA
Source organism: Tonatia bakeri (assembly GCA_004024845.1). Lineage (NCBI taxonomy): Eukaryota > Metazoa > Chordata > Mammalia > Chiroptera > Phyllostomidae > Tonatia > Tonatia bakeri. Next base: position 97,802 of record PVIA01005273.1, read on the forward strand.
GGAGATACTGACTTGCAAACTACCCTGTGAACCTTCCTCAGCCAGCTTTTCCCAGATGTGTTTTATCCCCAAGGACCACCTGAGCCTCTGGTCCCTGAGCAGGGAAAGTCTCGGTGGTGTCCCCAGACCTTAAGGAGGGGCAGTGACACTCCAGGTTCCCTAGTTAGTTGTGTCGCCTGTTTATTTGCAGGTGGCCAGACAGAAGGTAACTGGAGAAGAAAGGTGTCTGTTTTATTGGCTGGGATTCCCTCACCAGGGCACTGTCCAGTGGCTCCACAAAGACCTAGGGAAACCCAGTGACAGAAGACGTCTTCATAGACTCCACAGGCTAATCACGTTTATCGCAAACGGCATGAGGCCCTTGCTTAGAGAATAAAAGGTCCCCTGTGTTCCCAGTCACCCTACCTATTTGCCTGTTTGGGGGCTTTTGAGCAGGTTGTCTTGATCTTGGACGTTTCTACAAATCCCCTAAAGAGAATTCCCAAGCTGAGCTTCTGGTTTTGTTCTGTCTCTGGGATCGATCATGAAGCCTCATTGAGTAAGTGCTGCCCTCATAGAAAGCTGATTATGGAATATCTGGGTGGAAATTTGGATTTGTTAGCTAAACGCAGCAAATTGAATTCCTTAACCCGTGTGAGAAGGAAAGAGCTACATATATTTTAAAATGTGAACGGCTGTGGCCGAGCACCCAGACTGGAAGTTGTAAGACAGTGCCGTAGGCCTGAGTTTCTGAGTTTCAGCTTCCAGTGCTGGGCCGGACCGTGAGAGTTCGGTTCCGTTTGCATCCTTCTCAGATAGGAAAACTGATGGAACAGCTGCTCACTCATTCAGCCTGCACACCTACTGCATGCTTCTTTCAGAAGTCGGAAAAGACAGAATGAATTAGGAGTTGTATGTGAAAGAGAAGGGATGTAACAACTCTTCAGCAGGAGAAAAATTAATAGAAACCTGAATCATTGTTTCTTATGGATTTACATTATGAGACATACTTGAATAGACTTTTAAAACTCATACAATCCATGTTTATTGCAGAAATATAAACCAAAAGAAAAAAATGTTTTAATCCTGATCACTCTTCCCCACTAGATGATCACCACTACCATGTTAGTATGTGTCCTCGGACTTATTTTTCTGCGTGTAGATAGGCAGACATAGGCACAGGAGTCTGTTGTTTTTTTTTTAAACAAATGTAAAATCCATGGCTAATTGTCCACGTCCAGCCGGCGGCCCCCAGAAAACCCAGGGACTGGCCACACTGGGGTTGGGGCGGGGGCTTTGCTCTTGAACTGTGATTTGTGTGTGTCCGTGCAAGCATGTTAAGCATTTCTCTGTCTTGTGTTCATTCGCAGCTGTGATTAGTGCCCATCCCATCCATTCCCTCGATAACCCTCACCATCATTTCCACTCCGGCAGCCTCGCTTCTCCAGCTCGCAGCCATCTCCACCCCCCGGGCAGCCCGGGGCCCGCGGGCACGTGCGTGTCCCTTTCAGACAGGGCCGGTTCCACAGGTGAGAGGCCGGGCCGAGCCCAGGTGGAAAGCGTCCCGAAGGAGTTGGCAAGCTCAAGTGGGGAAGGGCTTGCCCTGCTTAGGAGGACTTGGAGTTTTTCCAAGTGTGATGTGTTTGCCATAACCTTTCTGTTCCTGACTCGTGTGTTTCTATAAAATTTACTGCGTTTTTCTTCCAGTTTTAAGGGCTCAGTGCAAGTCATTGTAGTTAAAACACAATAACTAATTATATAACCGTGTCTCGTTCCGTCAATTTGTATCTTAATTCAGTTATATTTTCAGTTAATTTATTTTTTTTTAACACTCCAGTTTGAAAGGAGACTCATTCAGGGTGATTTTCAGAAACTAGAGGTGGATTTTGCCTCTCAGCCACTCATGTTGGGAGGGCCGCAGGGCGACCGCAGGGGCTGCTCACGGGTCTTCCCGCGCTGGGGAGCACAGCGAGACACGCGCCCGGCGGGGGGCCGCGGCCACGTGGGGCCGCTGCAAGTGGCAAACCTCCAGTTGCCTTGCAGGTTCCTGACTTGAGGGAGGGCTGCACAGGCAGGAAATTAGCCTAGCAGTCTGCGGTGTATTTAAAGAAACTCACTGCCAGACCAACGTGTCCAAGTTTGGAAATCTTAAGAAATAGCATTCTCAAAACAATTTTCTGGAGGAAATAGTGAAAGTGAGGGGATAGTAAATTAAACAGATAGATTGTTCCTCATTAACTGAAAATTAATTTTCACCCTCAGTTTTAAGGTACAACTCTAGTAATATCTTGTATATGTAGCATAGTCTTTAGACAAGTTTCAAATGGTAAAAAAAAAAGAGAGAGAGAGAATGTTACTAGTAGAATAAAGTGTTGGTGGTTCTGAGAAATAAGAGGATTTCTCAAGTGAGTTCCATTTTAAGAGAACCTCAAAGCTTCACATCAAGAGTGCGGCCTGCCAGTAGCACCCCTCTCCTTTGCGTGTCATCGGTTACAAACATACCCAAAGCATCAGACAAAGGGGAAGGCTTTATTAAGGGGTGCCCAGTAACTCCCGAAGTTATCTCCTCACAACCTTTTCTTGGTTTGGAGAATGCTGCTTGAACCTATGTCCAAGTTGTGGGTCCTGCCTTTGGGGCAAGACAGTGCACTTGGGGCTGTACGGAGAACCAGAGTCGGCCTCACAGGCAGTCTCAGGTAAAACAGGGACCAGAAAGCCGCCCTCAGACCTGCTCTTGGGAAGCAGTCTTGTGTCCTGAGGCAGAGGAAGCTCCCTCACAAGGACATGGGCCTGCCTAAGTGCACAGTGGGCTCTCCCCGGGCAGATGGCACACCCACCCCTCCCACTCCCCCCCACCCCCCACCCCACCTTCCTCTCAGACCAGGATGGGGGAGGGTAGGCCAGAAGCTGGCAGCTCTCGCCACCCCCCATCCTCGTGGTCTAGCATTGGTGGATGCACCATGCTGCGCACTGGAGAGAGAGGAAGTAATGATTTGCATTTCTAAGGGGTTTATTTTTCAGTGGTGGAAGGGGATAAAAGAAGATAAAACTGGTGATAGAGGCCGAGAAGATGGAGTGCAAGTATCTGGAAGTGGTCAGAGGTCTCTCTCGTCAGACGTGCAGTGTCCCTGGGGCCTGGCGGGCAGCCCTAGCTCTGCAGGCGCTCTCTGCAGCAGCACCGCCGGCGAAGCAGGGAGAAAGGACACTTCCCCCTGTCCAAGTTGTCGCGTGTCATGAACAACTGGGAGTCAGGAGGTCGGCCGCTCCAACAGGAGCTTCTGTGACAGCCTAGATGTCCTCACAACTAGTAGTTGGGCCTGCAGTGTTGCCCCGTGTCAGATACACTCCTCGCAGAGAACGCATGTGCCTGCTGCCCTCTGCATCTGTACAGCCAGAAACAACAGTGACTCACGTAGGCGACCCCGTCACCGTTTCACATTTCCCACCATCTCTTAGGCTTTCAGAAGCTTATTAGATTAAGGCAGCTCAGGCAGCCAGAGTAGGCCTGTGTGCCCAGAGTGACCTGACGTATCTGCCAGCACAGGCTGACGTGGTCCAGGCTGAGGCCTGCTCTCTGTCTCCTCATCCCCACCCTCACCAGCTTCCTCCCAGCCTCGGCCCAGGTCACATGGAGCAGACCAGCAGCTCCCAGGTGTGGTGGTGGCTGGCTTAAGCAGGCTGAAGAAGTGAAATCCCCACTCACCCTTCCAGAGAATGAGAACTGTCCTAGGCCTGGTAGGACTGTCATGGCAGGCTTTCAGCACTTGAGGATGGTGGTGAGTCCCTCATCCCTGGGACCCCAGACCTTTAAGCTAAGGGGTGGCACTCATGACTCACACGGCTCGTCTCCGGAGAGCCCGAGAGAACGCATTCATTGCCGCCTTGGCTACAACAGCAGGGAAGTAGGTGGGTTTCTGCAGGCTGTTCGCGCATTGTTAACAGGATCATTTCCTTTGTTTAAGGGTGAGGACTGTAGCGTCAGGGAGGCCCTCCTTCAGGCTGTCTGGTGCAGCCTCTTGTCCTGAGCTGGTGTCCTCCCGGCCCGTCCTCGGGTACGAATGGTGGTTTGCACCAGCTCCCCTTGTTCTCCTCACATGGTCTCCCTGGGCCTTGGCTGCCGCTGCTGACACGGGGCAGTGGCATTACACGTGGAAGGGCAGTATGACGTGTGGTGGTTCGGAGCCTGGGCTTGGGAGTCCAGCCTGGAATTCAGATCCTGCTTTACCTGTTCCCACTCTGTCCTAGGGCAAGGCCCAACCTCCCAGTGCCTTCTGAGTTATTCTGAGGATTGAATGAGCCAACAAAAGGGAAACACTCAATAATTTACAAAGAAAAGAACCTTATTCAAGCCTCATGTTCGGCACTTTTCACAAGTCTTCTCAGTTAATCCCCAATGAATCACATGTCAGTCTCCCTGTTCTATAGGTAAAGAAACTGAGACTCAGAGAGATTCAGTGACTGCCAAGTTCATCCAGCTAGTGTGCCACGGTTAGAGTTCAGGTCGATCTGATCCAAAGCCAGGGCTGCTTCTACCCCGTTATGTTGCCTTCCAGGACACCACTGACCCTTTTCCACCCATTTTGAGATTGGTACCGTGTTCTTCCTGGACCCTCCCCTTCTCTAGGCTGACCTAACGTACCCCATTTCTTTCTCTGGCCCCAACACCATTCACATGATCTTAAGGCTATTCATGGACCTCTCAACTAGCTGGGTGGCCAGGCCTCACTTGAGCTGTGGGGCCATTGCTCTGGCGAGGCTGTGCACAGTCCACCAAGGGCAGGCAGGGCCTGCAGCGTTGACTCCCCTGCAGTAGCCACCCGACCAGGCCAGGGGCCCAGCCAGGCTTGGTGACTAGACATGTCATCTATGAAAGGCCAGTCCTATGACTGTTCATCAGTGAGTGAAATTTTGAATGTTCTTTTATAATTATTTACATCTTAATAGACAATAGTCTCACCAACCTTTACATGTACTCTGTAGTAGGTACCGAGGAGAACTTCAAATCTGTAAAATTGTGACCACTTAACTGTGTAATAGGTGAAAAAAATCCCAGCAGCTGGTTGACCCAACCGTTTGAAACTGTTTAGATGAGTCCATTACTTAGCCTTGGCAGTGATGTGAATCCAGGGTCCTCAGTGCTTCCTCAGCTGCTCTCGGGCCCTTAGAAACAGCCAGAACCCTGGGGTGTACGTGTGTTTAGTGGCTCACACAATGCTAACATCCAGACTTCCCTGCTGCAGAATCGGTCCGAAATACCCCCAGCACTGACACCATGCCGGCCTCCTCGTCTCAGACGTGCTGTACTGACCACCAGGACCCTGAAGGTGCTACCAGCTCCTCTTACTTGGCCAGCTCCCAAGAGGAGGATTCAGGCCAGAGTCTCCCTACAGCCCACGTCCGCCCTTCCCACCCACTGAAGAGCTTCGCTGTGCCTGCTGTCCCGCCCCCAGGCCCTCCCACCTATGATCCCGCACTGCCAAGCACACCGTTACTGTCCCAGCAAGGTGAGTGAGGGCGGCTGCTCTGCAGGGACCCTTTGGTTCTGGATTATGGCAGAAGTCACCTTTTCTTTAAAGAATAACAAAGCAAATGTCCTCCATGCTTCTCCCAGCGATTTGAAGTAGCAGGGTGTCGTTGCCCCTCTCAGGGAGTGTGGGCTCCCTGCTGCAGGAATGCACAGGAACCAGGGGCTGACCAGCTGTGGGGTGTGAGCTGACACTTTAGATTGTGTTTGGGGTGCAGGATTCTTGGTGGTCACATCCAGTAGCCTGGCTATGAGCCACAGATCTCCGCCCAGCTTCCCAGAACTGCCTCCCTCCACAGGGCCCCTGCCAGCCAGAGGAGGGAGGGGCAGGGAGGCCAGGGCTGGGGAGAAGGGGGAGCCTTAGGAAATGAATTCCTGAGTCCATGCAGCCAGACCGAAGTCCCCTGACCTCAAAGGCATGCCTTTTCCCTGCGGTTCCATGTTATGTATTGTGGTGGTATGTTTCGGAATAAGTCAGTGGTTTTTCAAGCCTTTTTGGTCTGAAAAAGCCCTTTATATTCTTAAAAGTCATCAGGCCCAGAAAAGAGCTTTTCCTCAATATGTGCTGCATTAGAAATTAAAACTGAGAAATTTTAAACCCATTTCATTTATTTAAAAATAGCCATACAACCCTGGCCAATGTGACTCCATTGGTTGGAACGTTGTCTTGTAGCCGAAAAGCTGCAAGCCCATTTCCCAGTCAGGGTGCGCACCTCGGCCGTGGGTCCCCACCCGTCTGCGCCCGGTGCTCCCCGGCCTCGCTCCCGGAGAGCAGTGGAACAGTGTCCTCAGGTGAAAACAAAGGGAAAAAAATAGTAATACATCCGTCGTATTAAGGTAATAGCATTTTTATGAAAAATAACTTTTTCAAGCTTTGCGCAGTGGCAGTATCGTAGCCAATGAGGTTTATCCGAGGCGCGATTATTGCTAATTGAAAAATAACTTTTTCAAAACAAATAAAGGGGGAATGGTGACACTGTGATACATTTCTGCAAACGTCTGTAACGTGCGGTCCCGGAGCACACAGCGCCGTCCCCTGCCTGCTGCTGCGCTCCCCCTGGGGCGCCGCGTCCTTGTGGTCGGAGTGTGAGAGGGAAGTCCCGTCTCATGAATACGTAGTTGAAAAAAGGGAAGAATGTTTTTACAACTTTTTTAGATAACCAGGAATATTCTTTTTCATCTACAGCAAAACTCAGGAAGTTGTAGTTTCTTACATTTTTATTTGTAATGTGGAGTCAGAAACCATCTCTGTTCCATTAAAATCCATCTGTCTTGTCTTTTGAATGCACTTCACAGAACACACGTATCAGTCATTTGGGAGATACCGGTTTACTGAGTTATATAGATCCTCCAGATCTTTATACATTTCATTATATAATATCTAAAAATACATTCATTTATATTACCAAAGTCCGTAAATATCGGGAAGCTCTCAAACTCATGGTGGTAGTTACAAGATTTTCAAAATTCTAATTTTAACTTGAAACTTAAATTTTATTATTGTCAGTAAATGCTGCCCATTGTTTTCCTTGAAGTGACTGGCCCACTTCATTCACTTTCTGAAAAACGTCTGCCAGGCGCTTGGGCCCGTCGCCAGCTCTCGGGCCGCCTCCGGCGGCGGTTCCGGTGTTGTTCCAGTGCACGTGCCCGCACGGTGGGCCGCTGAGGCCCGGAGCCACGTGCTGTGTGCGTGCTTTCCGTGCCGCCACAGGCCACAGACAGATGTGTGACTAAGGCCTGGACTTAGTACAGTAATTTTCACTGTTTCATTGAGGATGAGCCCATGTTACACTGACCTTTTCAGACTGCAGGTTCATGTCAGTGAGTGACTTCACGGTTCGGTGCCACCGCCCTCCCTGCTGCCGGGGCTCCAGCAGCGTGACCCCACTGTTGCTTCTGTAGCGTCAGGGTAAAGGCAGACAGCACCTTAGTGTTGTTATGAAAAGAGTTTGATCTACCCGACATCCTGCAAGGGGTCTGGGGACCACTACGTTTTGAGGCCCACTAGACTGGGGGTTAGTTTTCTAAAGGCAAACGAAGTATTTTCTGTGGCCTTTCGAGTGCCCTTTCTTCCTCCTTCCACCTTGTCTCAGTGCCTTCTCAGAGCAGGTCCTGCACTGGGTCTGGGTGGGAGCAAGCTCAGCCACACGCCTGACGGCACCTTTCCCCTCAGCTCTGAACCACCACGTTCACGCAGTGAAGACGGCCTCCATTGGGACTTTAGGAAGGAGCAGGCCTCCTGTGCCCGTGGTGGTGCCCAGCGCCCCTGAAGTGCAGGAGACCACAAGGATGCTGGAAGACTCCGAAAGTGTAAGTTCATGGGGCTCCCGGCCCAGCCAGGATGTCTAGGGGCGTGTCGCAGGGCCCCAGAGCGCACTGGCCCAGAGCACGGAGCAGGGTCACTCGTCACTCAGCAGACACGCACCCACAGCTTCCTCTCATCCTCACCAGCCCCGCTAGTCATGTTTTTCTCCCCTGCCCACCCCTAGCCTCCCTTTTAGTCTGCCCTCTGTCCCTGGTCCTCTCTTCTTGGTCTGAATCATCCACAATCTTTCCCTCTTCAGTGCCACCTCCTGACCTGTTCTGAGCAGGGTGCTGAAGGGGAAGGCACTTGCCTGAGTGGGTGCTCTCAGACAAAAAGCCAACAGGGTCTCTCCTTGATTTTTCTCTCTCACATTCCAATAAAAACACTTTCCTCTGCATTTCCAGGTACAGGACTCTTTAGGAGGAAAGCTTGGGGCCCAGAGATTAGGGGACAGAGCAGCTAACTGTATTGACTGTAACAGGGACGCAGACAGCAGCTGGTGACCCTGGGCGGAGTGTCGTGGGAGAGGCGTTTGCAGTGTGAAGAAAGGGGTGGTTGCTGACCTGGGCGCTGACTGGCCCTGGCACCTCCTATACTCTGTGACCCCGCGGGCCAGCCGGGGCTTGGCAGTCAGTCCCTCGGGGCAGCCTGACTCCAGCGCGTCAGCGCGCGTTCTCTCGCTCTCTCGCTCTCTCTCTCTCTCTCTCTCTCTCTCTCTCTCTCCCTCCCTCCCTCTCCCTGGGCTCTCCTCCTGCAGGCTCCTCGACCACACGCGGTAACAGTGTGCTCTCTTACAGACCTACGAACCAGATGAGCTGACCAAAGAGATGGCCCACCTGGAAGGACTAATGAAGGACCTAAATGCCATCACGACCGCATGACGACCTTCACCAGGACGTGACTCCAGCCCTGAGTTCAGAAGTGTTGGGGCTTAGCCTTGGAAACAAGGAATTGTACAGAGGACAAGAGGACAGCACTTGAGAACACAGAGTGAGCATGCAGACCCGCCCGCGTCCCCGAGTGGGGCGGCCCCGCCATGGCCGCCCGCCTCCTCCTGGTCAGCCTGGCAGCAGCCCCTGTGGGGGCAGCTTCCTGTCACCTGCTGGGACCCTGCGGGACTGGCGGAGCGGCGGAAGGCCGCGTCTGGGGAAGAGGCAGGAGGCGCCACCGGCGTATTTCACTCCGTGGTCGGGCGGTGCTTCGTGCCGTGGCTGCATCGCCTTTGTGGGGTATAGATGTTGCATTTATGTACAGTTTTGTCTGCGTCCTATTTTACCTTCAGAAGGAAAACACTATCAGAACCAAGGAAGTCCGTGGTGTTCTCCACAGGTGGTTGGCATCTGACTGCTTGTCTGAATTACAAATGGAAAGTCATCAGCAACGTGCATTGTTCCAGGGATTGGCTTGTTTTTTGTTTTTATTTTTATTTTTAATTCTGAATCGTTGCATCCTCTACCAGCTGTTAACCCATCACTCTGAGTGGGGAGGAAATGTTGCATTGCTGTTTGTAAGCTTTTTTATTATTTTTTTATTATAATTATTAAAGGCCTGACTTTCTCCTCTCATCACTGTGAGATTACAGATCTGTTTGAATGATGTGTAACATTGCAAAAACTTGTTTGTTGCTTCTGTGCAGTGTCGGTACTGGGATGGGGTGGGCTGGGAACGGGAAGTAGGGGACTGCCGAGGCCCCGGGCTGTTCCCACCGCAGTGCTTTCCTCCGGAAGCCTGCAGAGAAGGGAGGCATCCATGTCACCGTCCCTTCCCGGCATGTCCATCTCTGCTGTCACTAAGCTGCAACTGGACTTTGATTTGGACCTAGTTAAAAGCTCTTCTGTGCAATAGGCAGGTTCAAGGGTTGGGGGCCCTGGCGCCCCGCTCAGGTCCCGTGAGCGTGTCCATGCAGAGCAGGCAGGCGCCGCGCTTCCGCCTGCAGCAGTGAGGCGGGCCCGTCCACGGCCTGCTCTGTTCCCACGGGGGACGTTGGGGTTAGCAAGGAACTTTGTTGCCGCTTAGGACTCCTTGCTTCTCTCGTTCCCTGTCCTCAGCCAGTCCAGCTGTCACTTCCATCAGTGAGAATGAAGTGAGGGCTGCAGTGCCTCTGAGGCTCCCTGCTTCTTTCTGAGCAGTGTTCTTTAAGAAGCAGGGGATGAGGACAGAGATGGTCACAGGAGGCAGCCGTCCCCCCGACCCCAGCAGCTCAGCTAAGCCCCTGGTTAGAATGAGCAGCAGGTTTCCAAGGAGTGTCAGGTGGCCTGGCCACACACGGAAGCCTTTGCCTTCACAAATAGTCCATCTTCTTTGTCTTAAAAAGGTAAAGAGCTGAGGTGTTGGTTCTTTTTAACATTAAGAATATATTATGAAAAAAATACAGGACAGACCCTCAGGCATCTTCCTCAGAAGAGAGCGTGGAAGGCAGTGCAGAAGGCCGCCCGGGCTCTGGTCCCACCGCCCAGCAGAGGTCAGCTGGTGAGACCTCCATCGGGTACTGGCCCAGCCCCACCGGCACCCACTTGCCTTTGTACATTGGTTATTTCCCCCTTTTGAGTCTTCTCACGTATTTGCTTTTCTAGACGATGAACTCTGTATTTATTATTTGGGGCAATGGAAAGTGCAATGCCAACTCCTGCTGCCCTGCCCGCTGGCCACAGAGGACAGTGCCGGGCAGGGCTCTGCAGAGCCCGGGCATTCGCACTGCTCCCGGACAGAGCACTCCGAGCGCCTGCACCGGGGCCAGAGTCCCCAGGGGCCGGCTCGCCTTCCGCCCAAAGAAACATGCTCGGTGTTCCGGTCCTTCCCTCCCGCAAACCTGGACACTTCTGTTGCCTCGGGGCCTCGGGGCCTGGGCGCTGCCACAGAGCTGGGGCGGGCCGGGGGCCTATTTTTAAATAAAGTAACTGCTCAAAGTTGGGGATTTTTTAAAATTAAGAAAAAGGAAAGTTATTCCGTATTGCACCTTTTCACAATTTAATACATTTTCTTACATTTGCTGTGATTTTTGAAACGAAACCATCAATTGTGTCTTGTAATGTCCCACGGGAGCGGCTGCCCAGCAGCATCCTCCGGGAGGATTTGGAACAGACGCGTCTGCCGCCGTGCCATCCGCCGGACGGGCGGGCGCTGCTGGGGGCCGGTTGCTGTACACACTTGTTTGGCCTTTTCTGTAGTTGATGCTGTAAACTCTATGGCTTTTTAAAAAACAATTTCATGTTTTTATTTAGCATTGGAAATCCAATAAATACACTTTTTTAATCCAGTCAAACTCTGGTCAGAGTCCTTTCTTTGTTCCTTAAGAAAACAGAGCTTCGGAGCCCCCGTTTCCCAGCCTCAAATTGACCCCACTGCCGCCCTCACAACTACAAAGGCAGGAGTTCTCAGCGCCCCGGGGGGTGTGCCCCGGAGCCAGGAGGCTGCAGGCAGAGGTGGTCTGCTGGCCCCAAAGATGAGTCCTGTCCCTGTCCCACTCCGTCACTGCTGCCCTGCAGGGGCCCAGCAGCCTGAGGAATCAAAGGTGACTCCTGCCTGAAACGGCTGAGTGAGCCCAGCAGGGAAGTGCAGCAGCTGCTGTGGCAGCTCACGCTGTTGGCAAGCAGGCCTCCCCGCACCTGGCCTGCCTCTCAGGGTGGAGCCACACAGCTGCAGGTGTCTGCACCTGTCTGCAGGTGAGTCCTGCCCTCCCTGGGCTGCCTCACCTGACTCTATTCCTCTGTGCCTCAGCTCAGGCTGCTATAAAAAAACACCATGGACTAAAGTCTTTAAAGAGCAAACATTTATTTCTCGCAGTTCTGGAAGTCCAAGCTCAGGGTAAGCAGATATGCTGGGGTCTGGTGACAGCCAGCTTCCTGGTTCATAGACTCATGGATGTGTCCTCTCTGTGCCCTCATGTGGCGGAAGGAAGAGCTCTCTGGGGTCTCAAAGGGCACTAAGTCCATTTCATGAGGGCTCCTCCCTCATGCCCTAATCATCTCCCAAAGCCCCCACCTTCATGCACCATCACATTGGGGGTCAGGCTTTCAACATGTGAACTTGGGGAGCACACACCATTCAGTCTGTAACACTAAGGTACAGCGTACGAGGATCTGCACTTGGAATGGTGATGAACACGACAGCCGCAGGCCTGCCCTCCATGAACTGGGAATAGAGTAAGGGGTGTACAGGGGGCCCAGCGTCCATTCCGACTGCTCCCTTGGCCCCGGGACCTCATCTGCTCTGCTCCCAAGTGCACTTTAGGAAACCCAAATCCCATCATTCCTGTTGGTGGTGCCCCGCTGGCCTCAGGTGGACTCGGAGCGCCCGGCGCTGAAGGCGGTGCCAGTCTTCCACGGCCTCCAGTCCAGACCGACTGCGCCGGTGCACCTGATCCCCAGCCACCTGGGGAGGCGGCCTGGGAAACACCGGTGTCTGGAATGCACTCCATGGCCGCTGCTGCTTTAAGCAGGTACCCCAGTGCTGGCCCTTCTGCACGTCTGCAGGCAGTGCCCTTGGCGTATCTTACAGAATTGAACTGTTCGTCTTTCCGCACTGCGCTGTGAATGCGGGGGGGCCTAACTTCTCACTCCTCCCTGAATGCTTAATGCCGCTGGCAGTTTCTGACAACAGCAAAGCTTGTCTCTTGGATGGATGGACAGTGAGGAAGACTTAGGGCCTGGAGTGTATGAGAAGGCTTCCCACCCATACAGCACCCCAACTTTCCCTTGGAGGGGTCCTAGTAGGGCAGGGAATCCTGACCTACTAAGGCAGGGGTACTGGTGCCAGGACCCTCCCATTCCAGCAGCCCCCTTTTGGTGTCCTGGGCTGAACTAAGAAGATCCAAAGAACTGCCTGCCTGGCAGGGTCGTAAATCATCCTGGCGTCCCGATGACCAGCTGGATGCTGGAAACTAGGGCAAGGATGTCCTCCAAACTGATCTAGGAGGAGCATTATGTACAAGGCTTCCTATGAAGAAGAAATGTCCCCTTTGCCAGGCCATCGGTTCTTCCCAATTTCAGCCACCTGCTGGCGGGGCCCAATCTCAGCAGCAGAGACCAGAGAGCAGCACTGAACAACCCTCAGACGGATGGGGAAGGGCTGTGGGTGCGGGTCGGGAAGAGCAGAGCCACGAAGGGCCAGCTCGCCCCACACAGACAAAGGGCTGCAGACAGCAGGTGCCCAACTCTCCTTGGGTTTCCAGCTGCCACAGGAGAAAGTTCACCAGAAGGGCTGGGACACGTGGGAGGGTCAGTCATTCAAGAATATTTACAGTTTCATAATCATTAAAAGTAACATTGAAAGTGGCATTTAAAATTCTGATTACCCTCTGAGTAAAATGGATGATGTTCATCTCAAAATGCTCTTTTGGTCAACCAGGAGTTAGATGAGTTTCAGAAATGAAAAGATGGGCCTAGAGCTGAGCTCAGACGTGGTTACAGGGAGCCCTTCACTGCACGAGAGAAGAACGTGTGACTTCCTCAGATATCTTGGGGGTGGAGCTTAGTGCTGGCAACAGGTGTAACCAACGAGATGGTGAGAGAACGAGATGCTGGGTGGGAAGGCACCAGTGGGAACGGGCTGCCCGTGGGGTGCCCCAAAGAACTTTCTAAAATAGAAGGCGTGAGAGGCAAAGTGACGCTGCTAGCTCTTCGCACTTCTCCGCTGTCACCTCCAGCCCCCCACACCTTGTACAACCTCTGCCGTGGGCATGGAGCCCTGTGTGAGCGGCTGGCTCCCCCAGCAGAGAGAGGGGCATCTGGACCAACGTGCCGATGGGCAAGCACAAGTCTGGCACGGGGAGGGTGGCCGTAAGTGGAATTGGTGTACTCTGAGCCAGAAATGACCAAAAGCATCTCAACCTGAGAATTCAGAGAAAATCCAGGGGGCAGAGGGGAGGGGATGAGATTTTTCACAAGTCAAGAAATGTGAATTCCAATCTGATTGGAATTCTTAAAATCTCATCTAGATTTTAAGGGTCAGGCTGACCTCCTCAGCTGGTGTCACCATCTCAGGGGCCCAGAGCAAAGCCCCGTCACCCTGTCCCAGGGACATATGATGGCTCATTGGTGGGTCTGCGTCCTGCGGGCCTGCTCCCCCAGAGAGGCAATTTGGGAGCCATTCGAAACTCTTCCCTTGACACCACAGCAGCTCATGCTCTCAAACACCCACCATAGTGGCTCCTCGTCTCTGTGTGTCAGACCAGCTCCTCAGTGAACACCCCTCCGGCCTCAGCCTCACACACTGTGAGGTGACTTTTCTAACACCAATCTGACCTTCCTCCCCTACTCATCCTTGTACCATAGCTCCCTCCCCCAGCCACCTCACCTGCCCTATAGAACGGAGTCCCACATGACCCTGTGTGCCTTGTTGCTTTTATTTGCCACTTAAGGTGCCCTTTCAGCCAAATTTGACCCTAGCAATACAGAGCAATTTGCACTTACAGAATAAGGCATGATGCCCACCCCCTGCCCTCACCACTGGCTTTCTTTGCCTAGTAAATTTCTACCCATCTTTAAAGATACAGCCTAACCACCCAATCCTCTGATGGTTCTGGTTCATGTCCCTGTCTCTTCTAGTACATGTAACTTTTAAAGGAAAGCAATCATGTTTGTTTTGGGATTCTCCATCCCAGTGCCTAGCACATAGTAGGTGTTCACGACAATGGACTTGAAGTCACCAGGCCCAGTACTTGACAAAGCCCGAATTCTTTCTGGGAGTATATACTCGGAAAGGTTTTGCAGAGGAGATGAGGCTGAGCTGAGCCCAGGAGGCTGTCCGTCTGGAAGGACGGGCCGTTGCAGAGCCAACAACCTGCCCGCTTCACGTAACCATCAACATAACAGTTTCAAGAGAACCATCCTGCCTCCCACTGCACCAGGGCCTCGAGACTGCTCAGCCTCCTGTCATTGCATCCATCTCCCAGCAGGCCACTGGGAGAACCCGCAGGGAGCACAGGGCTGGCACTATGCTCCCCAAATCCCTGGGGCACCTCAAGAGCAATTTTGGGCCCAGTTGAGCTGGATTTGTTTGGCCAGGTGTCACAGGTGGGGGGCAGGCCTAGTGAGTTAAGAATACGGCGGGTCCCTTCCATAAGCTCAAAACCCAGGACTCTGAGACAATTCTGGGCGGCTTTCTGAAAGAGGACAGAAAGAGCTGGGATCCATTCTTGAAGGCAGCGTGACAGATCAGGCTCCCATAGACAAAGTCACCTTGGAAACAACGGGAGAACCATCTGATGGACATTCCAGACTCACACACAGAAGGGGAACTGTTGGAACCGAAACCAAAGACAAGTTGGTGTAGGCAGGTGGAGTGAGAGGAGGAATATTGGGGGCCAATCACAAAAGGGTCTTTCTCACCCAGAAAGGTGGGAATCATGCATGGTTTCATAAATATTTCTGAAGGCTTACTGTGTGCCAGGCACTGGGTACACAATGAGTAAGAATGCCTCTGCTGAGTCATTCAGTCTAGAGGACATGAGAGACAGAATTGCCATCCAGCTGGAAAAGTGCTCAGACGCCCGACAAGGGCACCCGGCAAAGCAAGGGGCCTGGGGCTGCAGAGTAAGTGGCTGGGAGGGTGGTGGGCGTTCACCAAAGGAAGGAAATGGCGTTTCTTTTAGCACCACTTGCACTCGATCTAAAAAGCAGGGGCAATTCACATACTGGTCAAATTACAACAGAAATACTTCTAAATGATTCAATCAAGAGAAAGCAAGGGAATTCCCCAACAGAAGCCCAGGACACTCAATCCAAGTGGCAAGTGAACAGGTGAGCTGGCACTTTTCTGGGGAAAGACCCAATACCAGAAACCTGGACAGGGGAGAGGACGCCTCCGGGATGGGGAGCCAGCCTGTCACTGTGCACAGCCGCGCGGCCAGGGAAACCAGCCCGTCGGGAGAGAAGCCGAGGGCGGCCAAGCTGGCACTGCCGTGTTTAAAAAAAAAGTAAAGACCCTTGTCTCCCTTGAGAATTTCCTGCAGACTTTTGTGTCTATATATTCATAAGAAATATTGGTCTCTAGTTTTCTTTTTGTTTTTTTAAATCTGGTTTTGGTATCAGTGTAATACTGGCCTCATAGAAAAAGGAAAGTGTTCCCTCCTCTTTCACCTTTTAGAAGAGTTTGTGAAAGATTGATGTTCTTGAAACATGTGGCAGAATTCACGAGTGAGGTTGTCTAGTCCTAGGCTTTTCGTTATGGGAAATCTATGACTAACTTAATCTTTGTTTGGTACATGCCTAATCAGATTCTCTATTTCTTCTTCATTCAGTTTTGGTAGCTGATGTGTTTCTAAGAATTTGCTCATTTTATCTCGGTTGTCTGATCCATTGGCACACTATTGTTCTTAGTGTTCCTTCACATTCCTTTTTATTTCTTCAAGGTTAGCAACAGCATCATCCCCCCTTTCCCTCCTGAGGTTAGCGTGTTGGGACTCTTCCTCTCCCTCCTTCTGTGTGTGTGTGTGTGTGTGTGTGTGTGTGTGAGTGAGTGTGTCTCCTTTGTTGGGTTTTTTTGGGGTGTGCAAGTAGTAAGTTTATTTTCTTTGATGTAGAAAGAGCAGAGCTAATTTGATTCCCCAAGTGAGGAAAATTGCAATATTCGCCAATAAAAACTTTCCTTGAAACACTTATTCAGATCTGTGTTAAAATCTTGATTGTCATATCAAAGAAACTGCAATTTCAAGTTTATTCACAGACGTAAAAAAAATGTGTAACTCGGTAAGTTTCAAAGCGGTAAACCCATCCCAGAACCATAACTACCAAGGAGAGAATGCTTCTCGGCCGGGTCTCGGCAGCACTGCACGGCAGCACCACAAACACCCACTGCACGCCAAGCCCGCGCTTTTTTCAGAGTGCCCACGTTCTTACTACACCTCTTCTGGAAATGGGCTTAACTGCCTTATAGTCTCCGAGAGGGTTAATTGTCAATTGTCAAAATTTGTCAGTTTTGATCTTTCCAAAGAACAGCTTTTGGTTCTGCTGATTATCTTGTTTTTCTATTCTCTATTTTATTTATCTATGCTCTAATCGTTTTATGTCCTTCCTCCTGCTAGCTTTGTGTAGTTTGTTTTTCTTTTCCTAGTATTTTAAGGTGAATGTCTAGGTTACTGATTTGAGGTGTTTTGAACACAGGAGCGCGCTGCCCTCTCTGGCCCTCGGAGCCCCGCCCTCGCTGCGCGCAGGCGCCGGTGGGCTGTGCTTTCGTTTCCATTCATCTTGACTTACTTTCTCACACTCCTTGTGATCTCTTCTTTGATCCATTTGTGTTTTAGAAGTGTGTTAATTTCCATATATTTGTAAATTTTTCAAATTTTCTTCTGTTACGGTTACTAATTGTATTGCCGTGGTGATTTGTAGGACTTCAGTCTGAACTCACTGAGGCCTGGTCCGCGGCCTCGCGCGCCGCCCGCCTGTGCCACGCGTGGGCGTGAGCGGAACGTGTGTTCTGCGGGTCTCAGGTGGAGTGTTCCGGATGCCTGTCGGATGCTCGGTAGTTTATATTTTTGTGCAAATTTTTTGTTTCCTTGCTTATTCTCTACCCAGTTGTTCTGTCCATTATTAAAGGTAAATATGAAAGTCTACAACCGTTGTTTGTTTCTCCCTTCCATTATGTCGGGTTTGCTTTGTGAATTTGAGGGCTCTGTTGTTAGATGTATATATGTTTATAATCGTTAAATCTTCTTGATAGATGGACCCTTTTATTACTTTAAAATATCCCTTGTCTTCAGTAACACTTTTGTCCAAAAGTCTACTTTGTCTGATACTAGTATGGCCACTCCAGCTCTCTTCGGGCTAATGTTTGCATGCTACGTCTTTTCACATTCTTTCCACCTGCATGTTGTGCCTTTGAACATGAAGTGTGTCTCTTGTAAACAGTTTATAGTTGGATTTTATATATATTATATATGATACATTTAATATATTAAATGTCAATAAATACTATTCTAGTTATTTTATATATTAGCATTACATTAACACATAATAATGTATTTCTAATATATTTCATTATATATTATACATTTACATGTCAAAACAATTTTGATATATTTTATATTTTTATATTTATTTTATTAATATAGCTTTTAAGTCATTCTGCCAACTTTTGCCAGTTAATTTAAGTGTTTAATCTATTTACATTTTATATAATTATTGGTAAGGTAGGATTTACATATGGCATTTTGCTATTTGTTTTCTATATGTCCTTATTTTCATCCTTCCATTACTCTGCTACTTTCTTCTTTTGTGTTAAGTATTTCCCAGTGCACCATTTTAAGTCCCTTGTCAAAAGGCACAATTCATAAAAGAAAAATTTCATAAGTTGAACATCATCAGATTTAGAAATGTTCACCGTTGTAAAGGCCTGATTAAGTAAATGAAAAGGCAGGCAATAAAACAGGAGAAAATATTTGCAAAATATATATTGTATAAAGGACTTGTGTTCTGAATATATTATTTATAATTCAATAATAAGAAAACAAATGACTTGGGAAAAACAAACAGATAAAATTTTGAACAGTTACCTTACCAAAGAACCCACACGGATAGCCAGTGAACACCGAAGGCTGGCATTGCGCACCCTCGGAAACGCTAAGAATAAAAGACAAACCATATCCAGTGTTGCAAGGCTATGCAGCAGCTGAGACATTCGCACGCTGGCTGGTGGGGATGCGGACAGTATTCCAGCTTTGGAGAATCACCTGCAGTTTCTCTTCAAGTTAAATGTAGATCACTACTTGTCAGATGACTCAACAAGCTACTCCTGGGTTTATACGCAAGATCAGTGAAAATCTACATCCAAATGGAAGCTTGAATATGAATGATCACAGGAGGGTTATTCTTAAAGCCAAAAGCTGGAAACAGCCCAGCTGTTCTTCGGTGGGCTCGTGAGCAAACAAACTGTGGCACACCCACGCAAGGGTGCACGAGACAGCACAGACAGGTCTGGGAACCTTTAGATAAGTGAGGGATATCAGACACAAGAGATGACACTGTGTACCATTCCATTTATGCAAAATTCTGGAAAAGGCAGAAGTTCAGGGACAGAACGCAGATTGTCGGGGTGAGGAGTGGAAGAGGCGCATGGCTGCAAAGGGGCATGAGAGAATTTGGAGGAGCATAGAAATGTTCTGTATCTTAATGGTAGGGGTGATCACAGGACTGGGTTAAGTCTGTCAAAACTCATTAAACTGTACACTGAAAGTGTGTGGATTTTGTTATGTATAAATTATACCTCGATAAAGAAAATGGATACCATTAGCAAATAATAATAAAAATACAAGATACAAAGACTTAATCTAACAAAACATACAAACCTCCATGGAAAACTATAAGATTCGATTAAAGATTTGGCAGAGAGAGTTAATGCCCAGTAAACATTCCATGAGCCCCCCATAAAACTTAGCTGCCTCCACAGTTACACTGTGGCCAGGTGACAATGGCATATGTGTCACTGCAGGAGAGAAGTCATTCGGAATCAGTCATTTCTCCCAGTGTCTCTTCTCCTCTCACAGTGATCTTGGAGACTGACATCCAAGCTGATGTCAGAGGACTTCACCTGAGCTATAATAACCCTTCACTGTGTTAAACCAATTGAAATCTGGGCTTTTCTGCCGGGCAGCAAGTGCTAACTGCCCTAACTAATACATAAGACATTAAAGAAGATCCAGATGCAGGAAGACTTATAGCCTTTCATTTGTAGGAATGCAAATTTTAATGATAATGTTTATATAATCTCAAATCAGAAACCATCAAGTTATTTTTTAAAGATTTTATTTATTTATTTTTAGAGAGAGGGGAAGGGAAGGAGAAAGAGAAGGAGAGAAACATCAATGTGTGGTTGCCTCTCACACGCCTCCCACTGGGGACCTGTTGGGACCTTAGCTTGCTGATGCCGTCAGCAAGACAGCATATTGCGGTCTGAGCCGCCAGCATTGCCCCCTGGGGGCATCCGCAGAGCACGCGAACCAGCGACCAATCAAGGTACTGATCACGCACCTAACCGACCAATCAAGGTACTGATCACGCACCTAACTGACCGATCAAGGTACTGATCATGCACCTAACTGACCAATCACTAACAAGGGCACGAGGTGAACACGCACCGGGGCAGCCTATCAGAGCAACTTCCCTTTTCCCGTCCCTATATAACCCCCACCGCTTGAATAAAATTTCGCAGCTTGAACAGAATCCTTTGTCTTGCTGCCGTTCTTCGCGCCTCTTGTTCCCACCCCTATTCATCCGTTTCAAGTAGGCTCGGGACCCTCGTTGACTGCTCCGCAGGCTGGAGCAGGGACCTGATCTGCAACCCAGGCATGTGCCCTGACTGGGAATCGAACCTGCAACCTTTTGATTTGCAGGCCCACACTCAGTCCACTGAGCTACACCAGCCAGGAGAAAGCCATCAAGTTCTTCATGAATCTTAACCTGATTGTACAACGTGTGTGGTAGAACAAAGACTAGAATAGTCAAGACATTTCTTAAGAAGAAGATGGTAGAGGACTTGGTCTGCTAGATAGCAGCATACTTTAAAAACCTACAGTAATGAAGTCAGTGTGCTATTTGAACAAAGATAGACCAGCCAATGGTACTGAACAGAAAGCCTCACACAAACCCAGATCCGGTATATAAATGACATTGTAAATTGGTGGGAACAACTGGTTGTCCATAGGGAATTGAAATGTGCCCTGACACCACACCCAAAGTTAAGGTCAGGTTAAGGAATTAAATATGAAAGACAATGCTTCACATTTTTAGAACTTAATATAGAAGAATATCTTCATAACATCAGAGTAAGATAGGTTTCTTAAACCAGCAAAAAAGGCACTAAGAAGTACTAGATATTTTTTTAAATATTGCTATCCTTGGCCTCATTAAAATGCAAAAATTCTGTTCATCAAAAAACACCAAAATAAAAGTGAAAATTGAAGCCATAAGTGGGGGAAAGATATTTTGATTGTGTGCATTTAAAGCTCCTATGAATCAATAAAAAGAGAATAAGAAATTGGGCAAAATGCATAAACAATATTGCTCAAAAGAGGAAACAAAAATAGCAAATGAACATACCCAAAACATCCAACCTTCCTAGTAATTAGGGATTTTCACATTAAGACACGATAAGGTATTACTAGATTGGGAAAAGAAAGAAAGTCTGATGACCCTGGCTACTGGCAAGATTGTGGAGCAGGAGTGAGTCTCAGACACTGC
>PVIA01005274.1:0-118476 GCA_004024845.1 Tonatia bakeri
CTTTGATGCATGCAGGCAATTGGACTCCTTTAGTCAGGTAACACAATCAGTGGTCAAGAGCAGAACCAAAAGGATGGTTATTGACTCATCAGGCTCTGTGGAAGCCCACTGCATCATGGGGTGAGTACAGCATGCAAAGTCATTAACATACTGTCTATGTGAATGACTCCAATTCACTGTTAATAAGGACAGTTGGAAATCATATGGAGTTGCACCAGCTTCAACTCTAGTGTCTACTGGTTGGAATATCAGGAACTATTTCAGCTAAAGGGAGGGCTTTATTCTGACACTTTTATTATTTTCTGTGGCTGAAATTATGAGCCCATGGTAAACTTCAATTACATTTTCCTTTTGTCTTATCTAAGATCCAAAGTACGAAAGTTCCTTTCTCACATGTCTCTGGAGATGTCCGCAACAAGCAAAGCAGCCAGTCAGGATTCCTAAACATGATACTCAGACCAGGGTCTATATGTGTATCACTTATTAGTGCTCCATGGAGATGTGCAGGCTCCCATTTGGCAAGGGTACAGAGTTATAACTCTGCTTAAAACCATTCCCATGGTGTGATCATTTCATCCATTTCTATGGGGAAAAACAATTATGTTACAGTGACATCTGTCACTGTAAATTTAAATTTCTTTAAATTTATAAGAAAATCTGCCTCATAGTAGATTTTCCCAAGAATCCCCCATAATAATCCTCTAGAGCCCAGAGGCTCTGGAGCAGGGCCTCTGGGGTGTCCACTGGAGTCTGGGGACGTTAAAGCTCCAACATGTTGTCCCAGCTTCATTTAGCATCTCTACTTTCTCATATTTTGTTGATTGGGGTTCCACTGTCTTTTCAAAACATCTATACAGCCCTGGCTGGATGGCTAAGTTGTTTGGAGTGTCGTCCTACACACCAAAATGTTGTGGGTTCATTCCCTAGTTGGAGCACATGCAGGAGGCAACTGATCGATTTCTCTCTCTCTCTCTCCCCCTCTTTCTCTATCAAAAATCAATAGAAACATACCTTCAGGTGAGGATTTAAAAAGCATCGTAAACAAAAAAAACCTATAGAGACGCAAGCAGACGAGTGGACCCTGGAGCCGAGGGACTGTTCCACAGCACAGGTTTCATTTGGCAGGGGTGAAAGTGTTGTATACTAGATGGAAGCTGTGGTTGCACAGCCCCACGAATGTACTAAATGCCACTGAATTATACCCTTTAAACGGTTAATGGCTAATTTTATGTCATGAAGATTTTACCTCAATTAAAAAAAAGAAGCTTGAAAACTGCTGTTTAAATAATCTTTGTTTAGAAGTCCCTTGTTCTGTGTGGATTACTTAACCTCTCTAAAACCCCAGTTTCCTCATCTGGAAAGGGGATTTATTGCTGACTAATGTCATGGGCTTGATGAAAGATTTAAATGAGAAAATGATTTTGAAGGCCTGGGTATATAGTAAGCTCTTTGTAACACCTTTTCTCTCTTTCCCCGTTAGTCCTGATGTTTCACTGCTCTGCTGTGATCTGACAGGTCACTGGAAACAGTGTTAGGATTTTAGCAGGGATGAGATGTGATGCCAGTGTTTTCCTCTCTTTTTCATTGAGCTGGAGAATTTTGCTCGCCCTCCATTTTTCCTTCCCCCAGAGTTTCTCCGGAGGTCCATCACGCATAGGCCAAATTTTTCTCTCACAAACTGCTTCAGAGACTGCCAAAGAATCTCGGTGGAGGGAGGCAGAATGGGGATGAAGCTGCCAGACTCTAAAGTCGATGATACCTGTTCAGAAGCTACCCTGAAAATGAATGATCACTAGTGGGGATAACTTACCAAAATGGGCTGATGAATGGGGACCCACACAGTCACAATAAAGATTGCGATGCTGTTAGGGGACCAGATTAGATTTTTCTGGACTGCAATAGGCCACAATCATCTTGTTATGTCAGCTTGTTTACTGTTTTGGGTCCTGACTTATTATCTCAGTGTAAGGTGCATACAAAATAACTCTGCTGTGAACACTAAAATAATTTGGGTAGCAGACATTTAATCCCTCTGGAGTCCCCCATTAATTACTAGACCAGATTGCCCTAAGGGGATGGTTACCCTGTATTGTTCAGGAATGTTTTATCATGGTAAATATTTCACACCCAGTAAATTGCTAATGAAAATGTCATTTTTCCTGCTGAGTCTATCTGACATACTATTTATCTAGGCACTGCCATTAGAGATAGAATTACTGTCAGACTTACTACAAAAAAACAAACAGAATTGATTTTTAATTAGGGTTTCTAGAACTAAAGGTTAAAGATGGTTTAAAGAAATGGAGCTGTGGTTTTCTCCTTAAGTATCCCTAAGATTGCTTCCTTTGTATGGTTAGAAGCCAGAGCCATCATCACACAGAAAATGCTCACAGTTAACCCTTCTTACTTTCTTTATGAACAGGAATGTGGACAAATTCCTCTCTGTCCCTGCCTACATCGCGTCTGCCAGCCAGGATGTCAGAGTGTCAAAGTAGAACAGATTGCTTTGTTTTGTGTAACAAGGGTTGCTAAAATTGCAATCTTACCTTCACAAACCATCCGGGGAATACTCCAATAACCTCATGCAGGCATTTCACACACGCACAATTATAGGGAGATAGATTAGAGTGTCCAGAAGAATCATAACTTCCCTTTGCCTGATTTATAAACCGTATCCTTATTTTTTCATAATGCAATTTATAATATCAACACCATCTAGACAGCTGTCTATGGGAGTAGGTTTCTCCAAAGCATATGCCAGTGCCCTGCTGGCCCGGGAGACACAATCCTGGAGGCAACCTCATGGGGAGAACTCATCTATCTGATGGAGAGGAGTTGAGCGCAAGTTCTGGGCTCAGGCCTGGGTGTGAGTCCCAGCTCTGCCACTCATAAGCTGTGTAATGGTGGGCAAGTGGCTTAACCTCTCTGAGCTTTGGTTTTCTCTTCTGTAAATATGGGGTAACAGTAGTCTGTATGCTGTAGGATTGTTGTCTGCAGTAAATGAGCTGAGTCTTATAAATGGATTAGCATTATCATGGCACATAGTTAGCATTCAATAAAGACTAGGTATCATTAGAAGGGTGCAGAATACAGTGATGGGAATGAGACCTAAAATTTAGGGGAGCTGTGTTCATAATTCATTCTCCCAAATACCTTTGAGTTTTTATGATGTCACTAGACACCCACCCCACACTGTGGGAGAAACAATTTCTAATGCCCTTTCTTCTCTGTTGCTTTCCATGTTCTCCAGCTCTTTCCCTGTAGCCAGCCTCCATGTCCACTGGGCCATGATCAGCCTGTCTTCTCACCCTGGTGCTCCATCCCACTAAGCTTGTGTTCCCATGGACCCCTCCCCTTAGTCTACAGACTATAAAGATGAGAATGAAAAGCCGAATAAGAAAGCACTTGCCCCGCCCTCTCTGATGCACCTTGGGAAGCACTGATGACCCGGCGTGGCAGGAATCCTGTAAGGATCTCCACACTGCTCTTTGGGTTGCTTCCTGTAGGAAGCCATGACTTTCCTACCTGATGAGTTCTTTATGCTTTAAACAAAGGAGATTATTGGAAGGAAGGACATGAGTGTCTCAAAGTGATATTTTGGTACTAAAGGATGTCTTAAAATAGCATCCTCATGCTTTCCATTGGGGCAGGAAGGACCTGAGGAGAGATGACATTAAGTCTCTCTCCTTATTGTCCCCTGATGGGTAAGAGGGCTCTCTCCGAGAAGTGCCTGTGCACTGCACAAACGGGCTGCAGGGACCAGAGCAGGCCCTGTGATTAAGTGAAGGTAGACATGCCCTCTCAAAGGACAGTGCCAGTATGACCCCGTGAGCTGGAGCTCATTTAGGCAGAAGGAACAGAAGAGGGTGATGGCTTTGTGTCATTCCTCCTACGCCTGACCTGAGAGCTAAAGACAATAGGCAGGTAAAAACAGGAGCCGTAAGTGACCAGGGGATGGCTGCTCTCTGGTGCACTGGCTTCCGCTTCGGTGTGTCCTGTCTCTGTTTTCAGATGTATAGGTTGTGTAGCCCCTCAGGTTTTCCTCCAAAGAACCCATGACTCACAAGTCTTAATGGTCAATACAGACACAACATGGGATTATAGATACTTTTTTGCTCTGCCATATGAAGAAAAATTGGGGATATTGGTGGAAAGGGACCAATATCTCAGGGTTTTTGCCCAATGAGTCAGTAAATTATTTCGCATTTCAAAGCAGGTAATGCTTCTTGGTCTGCTCTGAAGGAACTGGTCCACTGATCTGGGGAGGAGAATGAGACATGCTGTTGCTGTGTCAATGTTTATGTCCAGCTCAAATACAATGTACATGCATCCATGGGGCAAGATAAGACTCCTTAATATTGGACTTCTTTTTTTCTTCAGCAACCTTTAAAGATGGATCACCTGGATGTCACTGTTAGTAAAACTCAGTGATCCATATACCTGATTATTTGTTTTAGAAACATTTATAGACACTGACCATCTTCAGAGATTCTTTAAAAATGCAGGAGGGCTCAAGTTGAGATGGGAAAAATTATAGAAATGGACAAATACTCATCCATTTAGTCCAGAATAATTGTGTGCATTCAGGGAATGGGAATATATAGGAAGACAATTCCCCAGACTGGGAAGGATAGAAAAAGCTTTAAAAAAGGAACAAATTCATTCAGGTGATCCAAAAGACAGAGATAAGGAGAGGTATCCAGGACAAGAGCAAGCGTAGAAAAGCACAAGAGCACCCAGTATGCAAGAAAAGCAAAATTATAGAAGGAGTGTCTAGTGTGTTTTGGGGTAGTGGGGAGAAATACCAGAACAGAGTGGTAGAAGATTAGCCTAACCAGTTAAGCAGGAGAAAAATAAAATGAAAGTTCCTCTCTGCTTTACTAAGTGTTTTTTCTTTCTGCTTAAAGCTATGAGAAGTCAACCAGAAGAGGGCCCTTGTGTTGTTAGAGGTGAAAAAGGTGCATGTCTTCTTGGCCCATTATCACCCCAGGTCCCATCAGAATGAAGGTCAAATTCTTCTGTGTGTTTTCTTAAGGTTTAAAGTTTATAGATTTTATTTTTAAGTATATTTATTGATTATGCTATTACAGTTGTCCCATTTTTCTTTTTTTCCCCTTTGCCTCCCTCCACCAGGTACCCCTGTTCCCTCCAGCACTCCCCTCCCTTTGTTCATGTCCATGGGTCATACATATAACTTCTTTAGCTTCTCCATTTCCTGTACTATTCTTAACCTCCCCCTGTCTATTTTGTACCTACCATTTATGCTTCTTGTTTCCTGTGCCTTTTCCCCCATTCTCCCCCTTCTCTCTCCCCACTGCTAACCCTCCATGTGACCTCCATTTCTGTGATTCTGTTCCTGTTCTAGTTGTTTACTAAGTGGGTTTTTGGGTGTTTTTTTTTTTAGGTTTAGTTGTTGATAGTTGTGAGTTTGTTGTCATTTTACTGCTCATACTTTTGATCATCTTCTTTTTCTTAGATAAGTCTCTTTAACATTTCATATAATAAGGGCTTGGTGATGATGAACTCCTTTAATTTTACCTTGTCTGGGAAGCACTTCTAAATGACAGCTTTGCTGGATAGAGTAATCTTGGATGTAGGTCCTTGCCTTTCATGAGCTGGAATATTTCTTTCTAGTCTCTTCTTGCCTGCAAGGTTTCTTTTGAGAAATCAGCTGGCAGTCTGATGTGAACCCCTTTGTAGGTAACTCTCTTCTTTTCTCTTGATGCTTTTAAGATTCTCTTTTTATTGTTAATCTGTGGCATTTTAATTATGATGTGTCTTGGTGTGTTTCTCTTTGGGTCCAACTTCTCTGGGACTCTGAGCTTCCTGGATTTATATGTCTATTTCCATCACCAAATTATGAAAGTTTTCTTTCATTTTTTTTTCAAATAAATTTTCAATTTCTTGCTCTTCCTCTTCTTCTGGTGCCCCTATGATTCAGATTTTGGTATGTTTAAAGTTGTCCCAGATGTTCCTAAGTCTCTCCCTATTTTGGGAATTCTTGTTTCTTCTTTCTATTCTGGTTAAAAGTTTATTTCTCCCTTTTGTTCAAAATCATTGACTTGAGTCCTGACTTCCTTCCCTTCACTGTTGGTTCCTTGTATATTTCTGTTTATTTCACTTTGTATAGCCTTCATGTCTTCCTTTATTTTATGGCCATAGTCAATCTTTTCTGTGAGCATCCTGATTACCAGTGTTTTGAACCCTGCATTTGATAGGTTGGCTATCTCCTCATTGCTTAGTTCTTTTTCTGGTATTTTGATATGTTTTTTCATCTGGGCCATATTTCTTTGTCTCCTCAATTTGTAGGTGTACCTGTTACATTGTAAGGGGTATTCACCAGGGCAGGGCAACCCACTTTGCTATGTTGTGGTGCTATATATGAGGGAGGGGTCAGAGAGGGAATGTTGCTGCTTACTTGGCTCTCATCCTGCTTTCTGTCACTTCCCCTCTTCCTGCAAGTGAATGGCACCCTTCCAGGTGCTCCCCTGGTGCTGATTCCAAAGTGGGTGGGCTTGTGTACATTTCAGGACCCCACGGGCCCCTCAAATGGACTCTCCTGAGAGACTGGTGGTTTCTTCTGCCATTGCAAACCCTACAGGTTTCTACAGCCAGAGGTTAGGTTTGATTTTCCTGGCACTGGAACCCTGGGTTTTGTGGTCTGTTGTGGGATGAGATTTCTCACTTCCCATACATTCCTCCCAGTTTGTATTTGCATGCAAATGTGGGACCACTTGGTCCACCAGCCACCCCCTCACTGTGCATCTTTTCGGCCCCAGCTGCCTGCTTGCCTCCCTACCAGTCTAGATGAATGTTTATTCTTTAACTCCCTGGTTGTTGGATTTCCATAGAGTCCAATTTTCTGGCAGTTCTATTTTTTTGTTTTGTTTTGTCTAGATTGGTTGTTATCCTTCTTTTGATTGTATGAGGAGGTGAAGCATACCTACCTATGCCTCCATCTTGGCCAGAAGTTGAAGGTTAAATTCTTGAGTGTACACTTTAAGGTCCTTTGCAACTTGATCTTTCTCTGCCCTTCCCATTTCTCTTCTTTGCATTCTTTTCTTCTTGTCTGTCATGCACCCTAAACACTAGTCATTTTAGACCATTTACTACTTCCCTCAATGTGCCATTTATTTTGTTTTAGTTATCCATGGCAGCATAACAAATACTCCAAAGCTTAGAACTTTAAAATACGAACACTTATTATTTCAGAGAGCTTCTGAGAGTTAAGAATCCAGAGTGGCTTAGCTGGATGGGTCTGGTGGCTCAGGGTCTTTCATGAAATGGAAGTTAAGATGTCAGCTGAGGCTTCAGTTACCTGAAGGCTTGACTAGGGCTGGGGACCTAACTACAAGATGGGTCACTCCATAGCAATTGACCAGTTGCCTCAGCTCCACACTGGCTGGAGGCTGAAGGTCTCAGTCCTCACTATGTAGACTTCTCCATGGGGCTGCTTATGTGTTCTCATGACCTGACACTGACTCCCCTGAGAGCAAGTAATTCAACAGAGAGGAGAAAGAGGAGGCCAAAATGCTTTCTATGACCTAATCTCATACAAGATTAGGTCATAGAAATTGCATCCACCATATTCCACTTAATGGAAGCAGGTCAGTTCTCCCCATACTCAAGAGTATAGGAATTAGGTTCCAATTCTTTAAAGGAAGAGTATAAAGATTTTGTGGACATATTTTAACACCACACATTCTTTAATGTTGGTGTCTTTTTCTCTAAGCCAGTGGTTCTCAAATGGGAGTACTTTTGTCCCCCTACTACTAGGAAACATTTGTCAATGTTTGAAGATATTTTTGGTTGACACATGCGGAAGGGAGTATGCTACTGGCATCCAATGGCTGGAGGCCATGGATATTGTTAAACATACCACAATGCACAGAGGGAATCCCCCCACACCACCACCAACAACAAAGCATTATCTAGCTCAAAGTATCAGTAGCATTGAGACTGAGAAACCCTGTTCTAAGCTGGTAGTAGCTGTGAGACTTTGGTCGAATTAATTACTCTGTAAAACTCAGTTTCTTAGCAGCGAAAGGGAGACACAGTATAACCCATCTGGTGAAAAATGATAAACATGTAAAGTACTCACGCAGTCAGTCGGAAGAGTGCCTTCCCTGTGCTGGGCCCTATGCTAGACATAGGGAACTTGGAGGTGCACTAGCCACACATGGTCCCTAAACTCATGGCATTTGTATTTGGAGCCTTAATCATAACATCGGTCTGAGTTTTAGCATAATATATCATGGATAGGTTATTATTTCATTTGTCGGTAAAAGTCTTAGAGACAGGAATGGTTCTCTTTTTATGTCCAGCCCAACTCAATGCCTAGCAACCTGCTTTGCACCAATAAGATACCCAATCAATACTTGTTGAATTGAATTCCACCTGCTCACTTCTTGAAATGACAACTCTTTGCGTGATTTTAGGGTTCTTGAGACTGTAAAATGTACAATCTACTTAATAGCTTTCAATTTTGTTAGAAGGGTTTGGGGGAAAAAACTCTATTAACTGTATTCTTCTATTGCAAGATACATCCTGATTTGAAGAATGTTGAAATTTGAAAACCAATGTGCATTGCAAAATTGAGGAAACAGGGTAATGTGATTTATTTGTATCCTAGTCTGCTAATTTTGAATAAAAGACCTGTGTGCCAGTTCCTCTATTATTCTCCTTATGGACATGTTTTTAGTGTCAGTGTATTAGTTTTTTATTGCTGCTGTAACAAATTACCTACAGCTACATGACTCAAACAACACAAATTTATTATCTTACAGTTCTATAGGTCAGAAATGTGAGAAAAATCTCACTAGGCTAAACTCAAGGTGTCCCTTCTGGAGACGTTGGGGGTTCCCTGGCTTTTTCCAGCTTCTAGATGCTGCCAGCATTCTATGGCTCATGGTCCCTTCCTGCATCTTCAAAGCTAGTAGTGGAAGTTCACATTCTTCTAACATCACATCTCTCTGTCCTTCTTGCATAATCACATCTCCCTCTGCCTCTCTCTTCTCCTCTGCCTTTCTCCTCCACTTCTAAGGACACTTGTGATTATATCGGGGCCATCTGGAAAATCCAGGCTGATCTCTGCGTCTGAAGGTCAGCTGGTTAGCAACTTAACTCCATCTGCAACCCTGATTTCCCTTTGCCATGACAGCTGACATATTCACAAGTCCTGGGGATTAAAACATGGGCATTTTTGGTGGGACCATTATTCTGCCTACCATGATCAGTGATACCAGAGTAATCACAAAGTCCCTTTAGACTTGAAAAGGTAATCCAAACGACATCTCATCTGATAGTGACAGCTGAACATGAGTCACATTTTTCAATGGGATGGATGAATTTCAGCCACTGCTTTGAAATGGCAGGATCTAGAGAAATATTGCTTTTCTATGCTCCTTGTCACTGGGTGAAGTTAAGACTCAATCTTTTCCTACATAAGCAAATGGAACCTATAAACCTCCATTGGCTACTCCACTGTTCCTACATAACATTGCTCAGTGTCATGAAACATGACTCTTCAAACATCTATTATGTGACAAGCTGGGTGGTTTATGACACAAATATTGTATTTTGCACACTTCATTTGCAGTTAAATTATTGAACATCTGACAACACAGGCCGTGTTCTGTTTCTTAGTGCAAATCCATTAGAAGGCTTTTTTTTTTCCTTGTTGCTGCTGTTAAATTAGGGCTTTAACATTTTCACATGTGAAGAGTGAATTTATTTTACAATGATTAAAAATCATTTTGTAATTAGATTTGAATGAATAGGGAGTTATTGGAAAAGCTAAGCCTAGTGTTCAGCTTCTGAAGGAACAATTCCAGCGCTCATGTTTGGATGACATTTACTATTGAGTCACTTGGCTATTTTATAAGAGAGGACATTTAGGCCAAAGGGGAATGACCAATGAGAGTTGAGACCAGGGAGGAGGTAATTTCCAGGAAGATTTTAATTTTGTTTCACATTCTGAGATAGGTCAACCTTCTGATTTTTATAACCTTGGACTTCCTGTCCATCCTTTCAGTGATTAGGCCATTTATTGCCTACCACTGGGGTCATGACATCAAAGTCTGTTATAGCTAGGCAGTTAATGAGAATGAGAGAAATGATGCTGGGACATTAGGGAGTGGTGGGCACTTTGGAAAAGTGGAAAGCGTATGCCCTTTCTAAATGTATAGCTGCTACTCAGCTCCTATTGATTTTTCTAAAAGGGTATGGGAGACCAGCCTTGCCAAATTTTCCAACTTTTCACAAGAAACCAAAATTCTGGATTTTTATGTAAAATCTTCAGATTTCAAAATATAGTCTATTAATACCAAAAATGTTTTTAATTTTTAAAAAATCTTTCAGTTGCAGTTGACATTCAATATTATATTTGTTGCACGTATATGGCATAGTGGTTAGACATTTATATATCTTATGATGTGACCCCCCTGGTAAGTCTAGTGCCCACCTGGCACTCCACATAGGTCTTACAACATTATTGACTATATTCCCTCTGCTGTACTTCACATCCCCCTGACTGTTTTGTAACTGCCAATTTGTAATTTCTAATTCCTTCCCCTTTTCCACCCCCTTCTCATGGCACCCATCAGTTTGTTCTCTATACCAATGAGTTTGTTTCTATTCTGTGTGTTCACTTATTTTGTTTCATGATTTCACTTGTATGTGGAATCTAAAAAACAAAAAAAGAATTTTAATGATTCAGGCCAAATAAAACATGTGTACAGGTTTTAATATAGCCCAGAGGCTATTTGTTTTAGGTTTCTAAAGTTCAATGTTCCACACACACCATATGCAGTAGTTCACCCAATGCTACAAACTTTGAAGTAAGCAATGTGAGATCAGTACAGTGAGGTGTGGTCCACAGAATAGACTCTTAAACAGCCTATGACCAAAGTCATCTTTTTCAACTTTAGCTTGTGCATCCACTAACTGTTAATGACCTTGGGCAAGTTACTTAACATCTCCGTCTCCATTTTTGGTTTCTTATTCATAGAAGAAACCAAATATCTATCTCATAAGGTTATTGTGAAGATTTAGAATTAACACCTGTTTAATTTCGGTGGTTACCAGACACAGGAAGTGCTTGTGTTGGTTTCTAATTATTGTTACTGATAAGGAAACTAAAGCAACTCCTGTTCAGAGTTTAGGTGACCTTGCTCAGGGTCATATACCGTGACTCTGTATGTTGCCTCTACTGGTGAAAATGCCAACAACTGTCTCATAATTGGTTTAAAAATGGGAAAGAATTAAGTCCATGATCTGGGTGCTAACTTCCCAAAGCCTATTTCATTAACACTTGATAAACACACCACATGAATACAAATGAGTGCCTTCAGCCTCTAACTCAAGCTGACTGCCTTTTTCTTTCATTGCTAGAATTTGGAACGAGATTACAAAAGAAATCATGTGACTTGCAACCTTTCAATGACTTCCTACTAGCCTTGGGATAGATCTTGATTATTTAGTATGGCTTTTGGAACCTCCATAATCTGCTTACCCCAGAATTCACCACGGCCTGCCTTTTCTTGGTTCTAGCCCTGCTGAAGGCTCTGTACCCAGAATGTATCATATCCTCTTTTGCTCTGAGGATTGTACTTATTTTTCGTCTGTCTGAAACACTTTATTTACATTCTTTATTTTTTATTGATTGAACAATTGATTTTTTTTTATTGGAGCTCAGGAGCAATGAACTGAGGTAATCCTATTTCCTAGTCCATGGCGCACCATCATATTTGGCCAATGGATGGTCCTTGTATTATTTTATTATTCATTTGTTCCCTCCTGTGTATACCTTGTCCCCAGTATCATTTCCCTCTCTCATGTGTTTGAGATATGTTTGCAAACATCATAAAATATGCAGGGTTATTTTGAGTGTGAATGTGTTTTTAATTAATGTAAACAGCATTGTTTTATACAGCTCACCCTGAGGCTTTCTTCACTCTACACTGTTTTAAGATCTATCCATATTGCTTTCTATATATTTAGCTTGTAATTTCCTCATGCTGTATGATTTATTGTAATGTGCATTTATCACATTTTACTTATTCAATCCCTAGTAATGGACACTTGGATTGCCTCCAACTTCTTGATATTATAAACAAACCTGATATTTCAAACTCATCCCCTTATAAGTTAATGTGAGAGCTCCCCTGGGGCATATACCTGGGAGAGAGATGACTAGGACAGACACAAGTGTGAGCTCACCACCAAGTCCACCAGGGAGCTGTTCTGAATGGTTTTGCCTGTTCACACCCCTACAGGAAGGAAGGGGAGTCCTGGCTCCATGCTTCCTGCATTGGCCACCTGTCTAATGTTTTGTCCTGATAAATTGATAGCATCTTAATATTATAATTTGCATTTTCTGGTTATTAAAGAGTTTTTGCATCTCTTCCTATATCATAGATCTATTGTATAGTTTGTCCATATCTGAATTATATGTTTATAAGGGTTTTTCATCCTTCCATTGGGTTTCCTGCCTTTTCTTTGTAATTTATGAGAGTTCTTTGTGTATTCTACATATCTAATCCTTTTGTTTCTGGTTATTATAAATGCCCCTCAGGGTCTGTCATATTCATCTCCCTCTTCTTGGGTTAGCTAACACCAACTCATTCTTCAGGTCAGCCTAGACATCTCTCCTACATCAAGGTATTATGCAAGCTCCCTGGATTCTATTATCCATCTCATATACACTCCTACGGCTCCCTCTATTTCTGCTGTCTTCATACTTAACAACATGTCTTTATCAGCTGTCTGAGTCCCAGCTTTCTCACAGTGTTGTTGAGCTACCTCAGGCTACAGATTACTTCTCGTTCTTTGTGACCTCTTCAGCTCCTATTTCAGGGCTTAGAATGAAGGACCAGGACAAAGTATTTTTTGGACTATAAGATGCACCTTCCCCCGCCCCCACCCAAATTTGGGAGGAATAATGGTTGTTAATGTTGCTATTAAGTTCCATTTACATTTACATTAGTGAAATATTATGTTATTTATGTTATTAAATATTTTACCACATTTTTTGCTTCAAACTTTTTTTTCCTACTCTAAAATCTAGGTGCATTTTATGGTTCAAAAAATATGATACTTATTGAATCAATGAGAAGTAAACTAATTTGTTAAATACTTCCTATGCATCGAACCCTGATATGTGAGCATTGTAGGCAATGATCCATAAAATCATCCCCTTTTAAAATTTTTATTGTTGACACTATTACAGATATCTCCATTTTTTCCCCTTTGCCCACCTCCACCCAGCCCCTGTCAACCTTCCCTCTGGCCATCACCACAATGTTTTCTGTGTCCATGAGTTAACATATATTTCCTTTGGTTAATCCCTTCACCTTCTTTCATCCAGTCCCACATTAAACCATCCCAATGACCTCACAGTGGAGGCTCTGTGATCCCCACTTTACAGATGAGGAAACAGAGATGATGATGTACTTACGTGCTGCAGGAAAGAGGGGTACCCACCATGAGCATTTGCAGCCTTCACACTTTTTGTATATATGTACAACCCCATAGCTCAAGTTGCCAAATTAGGGTTCTAAAAGTTCTTGCTAAAAGTATAATCATTTATTTGCCCTCAAATATTTGTTATTTTGCTTACCATGGCTACAAGAATCCGAAGGTTCTGCCCCTGCCCCTCTCTCCAGCCTCATCTCTATCACTACCCCTTTCTAAGTCCCAGGATGCCTGATCCTCATGTGGTTCTTCCAGTGCTGTTCCTTCTCTTCGGACCAGCACTTCTCAACCTTCAATGCTGATGTTAATTGCCCAACGATCTTGTTTAAAAGTTGGACTCTTATTAATGACTTTGGAGAGTGGGCTTGAGAATCTGCACTTCTAATAAGTTTCCAGATGGTCATGCCTCTGGTCTGAGGACCACACTTCGAGTAGCCAGAATTTAGAACACTCTTTTTTTTTTTAAGATTTTATTTATTTATTTTTAGAGAGGGAAGGGAGAGGGAGAGAGAGAGAGAGAAACATCAATGTGCGGTTGCTGGGGGACATGGCCTGCAACCCCTGCAACCCAGGCATGTGCCCTGACTGGGAATCGAACCTGCGATGCCTGGTTCGCAGCCCGCGTTCAATCCACTGAGCTACGCCAGCCAGGGCTAGAACACTCTTTATAAAAGTCCACTCCCATCTCCCAACCACTCATGCCTCAGAGCTCAGCTGAAGTATCGCTGCCTCAAAGACTCCATCCCTCACCAGACTAGACTAGGAAATACAACCTCACTGTGCATTCCTTGTTTTCTGGAGCTATTAACGCCTTATATTAATGAGCCAGAAGATGAACCGTGTAATGTCTGTCTCCCTGACTCAAATACAAGCTCCACAAATGAAGGAACATCTCTCCACTTCCCCATCAGAGTCCTTGCACCTGCCACAATTCATCCACTGTAGGATCTCAATAAATATGCACTAAAGGAAAGGAGATGCATGTCCCAACATTTCATTCAAAGACGCACCCCCTCCCCATGATTGTAGGTTTTTAACCTCTTTGGGGCTACAGATCCCTTTGAGAATTTGAGAACTATCCTCAGAAAAAAATCTCTCTCAGAAAATCAAAACATATAAATACAATTTATATTGCTTTTCATTTCAGGAGGTAAAGAATCACTTCCCTGTAGAAATATAGTGCATGAGTATCAGGTGCCCACTAGAGCTTCCCTTCACTTCAATCTAACACCAGAGGGGCACCAAAGGGGAGTTCCTAATGTCCTTACTGCATCTTCATCTCCAAGCTCACTCACTGCGCAGGCAATGGCACAAAGCAGGTCAATGTGGCCAGAACAAGGCAGGGGTGTATGTGCTGCTGGGCAGGATGAAGCCTGGCCAAGTCAACAAACAAATCAGGCAGCCTTCAATGAAATGAGACTTGACATGAACTGGAAATCACTTCACCTAGAAATCAGTTCATTTTTAACTCGGGCTTTAGCAAATGAGCCAGATTCCTACCTCTCGCACTGTCATTACTGTTCTCTCTGTCCCCTGGAAACAGAAATGCCTTGTTTAGTGGACTAGTATGAACTTCAGTGACAGAGGCACCTGTTTTCACAACCTACACATCAAAGTTTATTCCGTTTGAGACCAGTGGGCAAAAACATTAACTTCTCTGCACCTCAGTTTCCACATCTGTGAAATGGGTCCCATCAGAGCAGCCTCTGAAGTCCTGGGACTTATTTTCAGTGCTGAAACAGCGTCTGCCATTTATATCACTATTGCTTTTAAGCAGAGGCTTCCAAACTCTGCACACCCCCCACAGCCCCCTAGAGGAGCTTGGTTTGCCCTTTCATGACTATTATCTCATCTTTCTGCTCACTTTTCTTCTCCCGGAATTCTGGGATGCAGTGCATTAAAATCTGTCATTGGCACCATTATTTGTTTGGAGTCAGGGACATTTTATTATCATCCAGCTTGTACAAACCTGGGCTTAGTGTCCATCCACAGCCAGACCTAGAGATTATAATGCATTACTAGGTCAGTATTCATTTCCTGACATTATTCTAAAAGATGTCTGGGCCTCAAGAGATTGTGAATACTGACTTTCAGGAAGACTCCCTGCAGGTTGCAGTAAAAGCCTGTGTGGGTAATATTTGAGGTGTTTTTTATGTTCTTTAGTATTCTTTCAGAGGTTCAATTATTTACCATGCTGGCTTCAAGTAATTGGAATATCACTGCTGGTGAGGGACAGGTGGAAGAGAAGGTAGCAGTTTTCAAATCACACAAGGCAGCCTTGGCTTTGGTGCATACAGTACCACTGAGATTCAGAAATGTAGGCTTGCATTATACTCTGTGATACAGTTTATCAATTTTTTAATCACATAGGTAATATATTGCTGTCTTTAGGGATAATGCAAGGGACCCAAGCCTCAGCTGAAGTAGGGATCTAGAGACCCCCTGGGAAGCCAAGCCATTAACCCCTTGCCTGCTGGATGCAGGGGAAGCTGGAGGGAAAAGGAGACCCTAGAAAATGGCCCATGATGGTCAGGGTAGTGGGGGACATTCTTTACCTTCTGGTATAAACATATTTCAGTATTTTAACAAACACTGTAGTCCAAAGGCTGCCTACCTGCTGAATATCAGCTGTATTAGTTGCAGCATTTCAATAGTAAGAACATAATGATGAAGTGATTAATCTCCTCCTTAAATCCCACCTCTCCCTAGTCTGGTATATTACCCCCTTTATTCTTTTTAATTGCATCACAAAAGTTGAATCATACATTATGACTAATAATTGCTAACAATTGTTAGAGCTTACTAGGTACCAGGCACAGGTTCTAAGCAATTTGCATGATTAACCCTTTTAATGTTCCCAACAGTTTGCTCAACTGACAACTGAGGAAACTGAGGCACAGTGAGGTTAATTACCTTGCAAGCTAGTAAGTGCTGAAGGAGAGAATCGGATCAAGTTGGCTGGCTCCAAATCCCACTCTCAGTGTTATGAACTAAGCTAATAAATCTGTTACTCTGCACTTTTGTTATAGATCTGACTCATTCTCTTATGTGACCACAACTTATTGTCTTGTAGGGTTTACCATATTTCATTAACCCCTTTCCTTTTGATAGACATTCAGAATGTTTCCTAGTCTCTCTCTCCATCTCTCTTTTGTCTCCATCTCTGTTTTGTCTCTATCTTTCTTTTGCATTTTTATTTTCTTTTCTTTTCTCTGAAGGGGGACACTACCAACAATGCCACAAAGTGCATGTGGCCATTGGGCAAATTAGCCTCTTACAGCTTTTACTTCTGGAATGTGAGCTTCAAAAGAAAGGGAACTGCTGGCCCTAATAGTAAGAATATTTTGAATTTTAATAAACACTGCTAGAATGTTGCAAAAAGTTATATATGCAGTTTCAATCAGTTATACATGTAGTTGCCATTTCTGCACACACTCTCCAGCACCAGAGGTTATCAATCTTTTTAATGTTTTCCCCCAAATGGAAGAGGAGTGGTGCCACACGGTTGCCTTATTTACATTTTCCTGGTTCTCACTGAGGTTGAACAACGTTCATGTGTTTCATGTCCTCCTGCTCATGAATTGCCTGTCCCCATGCCTGCATTTTGGCCAATTTTAAACTGGGTTGTTTTATCCTCTTATCAGTTTCTAGGCCACGTTCAAGAATATTAACTGTTAGGAGTATTCACCCTTTGTCAAAAACATGTATTGCAAATGTTCTATCCCAGCATAACATCACCTTTTGTTTTTCTATGGTCTTCAGTTGAACAGGTTTTGGTTTGTTTTTTAAAATTTTTGTCTTGTATTCAGTTTGCCAATCATCTATCTTACAGCTTTTGGACTTTCTGTCAAGCTTAAAAAGGTCTCTCCAGCCCTGAGTTCATTCATTCATATATATATATATATATATATATATATATATATATATATATATATATATATCTTATTTATATATATATGTATAGTCTTTATATAGAGTCTTATTTTCTTTCCTATTTCTTTTTCTTTCATACATTTACATATCCAATCTATTCAGAATTGATTTCTGTTTCTGACTTGATGTGTAAATCTGTGTTTTCCTCCAGACGGAGAGCCAAATATATAGTTCCTCTCGTTAAATTAACTGTAGCCTTCCCCACCCATGTATTGAGATGCTGCAGTCAGTACTGCGTCCAGAATCACAGGCCTGGTGGGAGATCAGGAAAGCAGACTCTGAACATGACTCCTAATCCCTCATTCTTCTGATGGGCCACACGGGTGCTGAGACCTGGCCTGGGGTCTCCTTGGAAAAGTATCTTCTACAACTGTCTGTTCCTCTTTCAAATATAGATAGTGTCTAGAAGTGAGAATTAGGAGAAAGGAGACCACCACATCTAGACGAGAGGATTCTATACTCCCCACCCTTCCCCCAGAAAAGCTGGGCCCCCAAGTCTGATCACTATTAAGAGCATTTGAGAAACCAGATCACATTCTGGATCATTATTATGCTTCAAGCTGGTGCATAAGGGCACCAGCATCCAGAAAGTTTTGAATTATGCAGTCAATGTCTGCCTGCCATTTGA
Organism: Tonatia bakeri; assembly: GCA_004024845.1. NCBI lineage: Eukaryota > Metazoa > Chordata > Mammalia > Chiroptera > Phyllostomidae > Tonatia > Tonatia bakeri. Next base: position 18,035 of record PVIA01005274.1, read on the forward strand.
AATATGCATTGATAGCTAAAACCTTGTGCACAGAGGAGCTGGCAGTGTCTTCCTGCTTTACCTGGAAACAATACAAGCAAAACCACGGTGACTTTCTGTCAGGTCTCAGCATGCAGATATTTGTATAAAAGTTTAGCCAAAGATTGGAAGTGCTTGGCATTTGCTAACCAAACTGGAAAGCTGATTTGGTCACTTTTTTTTTCTTTTCCTCTCCCCCTTTCCTTTCTTCCCCTCCTCCCCCTCTCCCTGTCCATCTCTCCACATTTTGGGGAAGATGAGGTTCAGATGATTCCACAGAGGTGTCATCTCCAGGACAGGGCATCAGCAGCCCACCCTGCATTTTGATCCACATTGGAAGTGGCTGCAAATACTCTCACTTCTCATTTAAATTTGTATTGATCACCCAAAAGGGAAACAGGCAACGAAAATAAATTCTATCAAAAGAGTTAATCAATCAGGAAGGAGTCAGTATACCAGGGGAATCTGGTGCTGGTACCACAGATTTTGATGATGTGGGAAAGCCACTGGAATAAAATATGTATGCTTTAGGGAGAAGAAAATAAATGAAAGCCACTCCCTGAGAAGTCAGAATAACTAAGAAATGAAGCAGGGTCTCCCTGAGTGGAACTGCTCTGTGGTGAGTGAGACCTGGAGGTGGGAATATAGGCAGACCTTGGAGTTCCCTTCCAAACCACTGCAATAAAGCAAACAGCAAAATAAAGTGAGTTGTAATCTTTTTGCTGGTGAAGGGTCTTGCCTTACAGGTGGGAAAAAAAAGTAACACCTGTGAAGTACAATAAAGGGAAACAATAGAACAAGGTATGCTGTACATTGACCGTGGAGGACTACCTCCTTCTTGAGAACAGGCTGCAGAAATCCTATGTGTGAAGGGAAAGATCTGGTTGTAATCACAGATAGTCTATGGGTTTTTTCAAATCAAGCAATTTCAAGCTAAACAATGCAGGGTCCAGGAAGAAACAAACAATGGGTAGCCTCGGTGACAGTAATCTTTTCAGTTTGTTCCTTGTAGCAGATATCTAGTCTCTGTCTAGTTTTTCCTGATTTTGACGTAAGGAATCGTCTGAACAGAGGTGATGTGCAAAGCAGGCTCATCCACTCAGCTTTCATTCCTCTGCTCATCCATATTGGTTCAGAGATGGATCAAATAGAGACAACATGAATATTTTGTTTGGCCAACACTGAGTGGTTTAGTTGCCAACATTTAAATGACACATTTCTCTTTAAACAATCAGACCATCAGGTAACTCTGGGCTGGTGGTCCCACCTGGCAGGTGTCAGGTGGAGTTGCACGGTGACTGTCCTCTTCATATGAGCATGAGCTCTTCAGTTTGCCAAATGTCACACCTGGCCCACATGCATTTGAGCTTCTGCTCTGTTCTAATTTAATTTCATATCAAATGTCCACTTTGATGGAGACCTTAGACACCACTTGGCCTAAATTCTCTCTTTAGGGTCAGGAAAACTAGGGTGTTAAGAAGGGGAGACAGTTGTCTAAAGTCACACAGCAAACTAGTAGCACAAATGGAACAAGAACCCAGGATATGTTTATATTAACTTGCAGTAGCAGATAATACTTCTTCCATATCCTGCCAGGGAAGAGCTAATTCCCCAAGAAGTCCTTCAAAGGTAATAGTCCATGATACAACCCATTAAAGGTGTTATGGGTGGGAATTTCAGATCCAATAGGTGGTGGATATTTTCAGGCAGTCGGACTGAGTGTGCTCTCTCAAATCGCTTTCATAGGTGAATGCCAACTTCTCATGACAAGGGTTGAAGCCTGACTATACAAAACTGTCCTTTTCCTAGCTGTTAAAAAAAGCATACAACTGCCCTCATTCTTTCTGAAGTGGGTGTGGTTTATAAGCTTATAGATGGAAAAAGTTCTGTCTTTAATCCTTTGTTCATTCAGCTCCTTGTTTATCTCTCCCACACCTACTAAGCATTCACTATATGCCATGTATATCCTATGCGGCCTTCCGGAGACACAAAGATTGGTCCCTGAAGCCCCCAGGTGAGCTACAAGCTGTAAGGCAGACACAAGGGTCTACCACTTCACTAGGGGGGTGCTGTTACTAACCTTTCCAAGACAGGGAAGAGTTGGTTTGGGATAGGAGTCAAGAGTTAGCAACTGTTGGGGACTGGCTGAAAGGAGGTGAAGGGATCAGATAAAGAAAATATGTGCATGACCCATGGACGTGAACACCGATATGGGGACTGACTGTGGGAATGGGGGGCTGGCTGGGAAAGGGGGGAATTGGGACACCTGTAATAGCATAAACAATAAAAAAGATTTAAAAAAGAGTGAGCAGCCATAAACTACACTTAGAACACAGATCCAGTATGGTTGGTCCCCATATTTTAAAAATTAAACTTAACAGAAAGATAGTTGACAATTTAAAAATTGGAATAGTTCAAATAAAAGTTCAGATTTCCAACTTCTCTTGAAAATTAGTGGATCTGAAACACTGGACTGACATCCGCTTATGGCAACGATTGGGCGTTGCTGAGTGGTAGCTGCTCCTTTGAGAGAGGGCATGCATTCTGCAGTTTGCCACACAGCCCACCACTCCCTATCACATTATTCATGGCCCCCATCCCAAAGTTATGTAACCTGCCTGTTCTCTCTAGGACTGTCGATAAGTATTCCCTGACCTAGCATCTCCAAGCATGCACAGTGATCACAGTGAGGAGGTGGAGAAAAACGTGGAGGCAGAGGCTTTGAGGTAGGACATATGGCATATATTCAGGGAGTGGCAGCACATAGTTCCACAAGGCAGACAGAGGATTAAGTGGGACAGAGGGCAGGCAGGAAAGAAGCTGGTGAAGGCAGCAAGGGCCCCATTGCCCATGGAGGGCCCTGTAGGTCATGCAGAGAACTTTATACTGAATCCTGTGCTCAAAAAAGAGCCTCTGGATTCTCAGCAGGGAGTGTTGTGATGATATTTGTGTTTCTGAAAGACCGCTGTGCAGCCATGGGGAGAATAAAGCTGGCAGAAGTAGTTAAGGAGACTGGGAGAGACCATGTGGGCAGCAGTTGCACAGGCCCAGGATAGAAAGGAGGGATTTAGTAATCTTTAATTAGTGCCTAGCATAGGCACGTGGCAAATGACTGTTAGTGATTGAGAGCAGAATGATGAAGTCACAGGGTCATTGCCCCTGGTATCAAGTGAGAGTCACCATGATCACCCTCCAGGCCTCCCGTGGCCAAAGGTAGGCATATGTTCACAGATAGGGCACAGTTGAGTCCTTTCTTGTCTATAAAATGCTTTTTGGCAAAGTACATAGGAATTTAGACTTTCTTGGTAGTAATTACATTATAACTCCCCAGCTGCCCCCAGAGTGCACTCAGAGAATTAATGGGCCTACCAGTCTCATTTACTTCTTAGGGTCCCAGGGTCTCCTTCCATAAATGAGCATTCCCAGTGCACTAAATGAGACCCTGGAGGACTGGAAGAATGATTGCTTCTCTCAAAGGTGAGCCGGAGGTGACTGCCAGCCCCTGGAGGACACCTCTGGCCCATTGATTGGGAAATACTGCAATGACCCAGGCAGAAGGCAGTCCAAATGCAAAGAACATTATTCTAGTCAAACAAGGGAACCCAGCAATTATTTCCACTCAAAAGTTGGTAATGAATAGGCATGTTATTTATTCATTCATTAAGCGTAGGCAAACAAGTAACCAAAGAGGAAGCCGTCTGGCCATTCTTTTAATGACTCTGCCCCATTTCTGAGTGAAATGTGGGTTGTGCAGATGAAATGCTGAATGTGGAAATGTATTACCCACTCAGGAAGCCATCCTTCCAGCCTTAATTAAAGAAAATCAACAACTCCCACTTGCAGTGGGCGATGATGGAAATCAAAGTGAGGAACTGAACTATAGACTTGCCAGGCAGGCTGAGCTGTGCTTAGCTGGGCTCGAAAGGCCTAGGGAACCTCAGGAGTTTATACGAAAGACTTTGTCTTGAGTGTCCAGGAAGCCTATGTGTAAAACCAACAGTGGCAAAGGCATTGCAGGGAATTGCAGGACACCAAATCCTTTCTGATAAAGCTTTGGTCATTCATTCGTTCATTCATTTTTTATTCATTCATCCGCTCATTAAAGATTTATTGAGTGCTTACTATTGGCCAGATATTTGACCATGGACATAAAATTCTAAGCAAAAATAAATATAGTCTCAGTTCTACTACTCTTAAATTTTAGTAGAGGAGATGTGTATTGAGTGGATAATTGCATAAATGTGTAATTATAAATTGTGATAAGAACTCAGAGGGAAAGACATAAAGCACCATGGAAACAAGAAGTTCTGAAGTAGCCTGGGGGAATCAAGGTAGCTATCCCCAGGGCATTGACACTTGGGGCTGGAATCCTAAGGAGGTCAGGAGGTAATTGCATGAGGACAAGGAGGAGAGGGAAAAGTAGAGGGGGGTCAATATGCCAATATACAGAAATGGAAGAGAGTGCCATAGCTAGAGAAATGTCCCTTGGGTGTGGTTTGCTTCACTTTTAGACACCAAATGATGTGACTCTCTTTAGATAATTAATTTAGGAAACACCCATGGGCTGAGAACTGCCATGATAACATAGGGCTTGTTTTGAGTGTCCTGGTTTACATGCGTAACAAATTAATGGGAACCCTAACTTTACTCTATTAGCCTTATAAAAGAAATACTGAGCTTGCCTTGATGCAGTAGGTACATGATGCTTGGATCTCCTGTGACAGCACCTCCTGCCAGGTGGGCTGCTCACACCTTGGCTGAGCCCAGTGTCCTAGAGACCTCTCAGGTGTCAGGGATACCACCCACATCTCTCCTCTCCATGAGTCTTCCAACCACCAGATCATGCACTCCAGAGACTGACCATGCGATTAAAACATTGACTTGCTGTTTGTAAGCTCTGTAACCTTGGGCAAGTCACTTAACCTCAATGTGCCTCAGCTTCCTCATCTAAAAATTAGGTGCGATTAAGTGCCTACCTTAGAGTGGAGGGCTATTGTGAGAAAGAGCTATATGGAAGGCTCAGAGCAGTGCCTGTCCTATAGTTGGAGTGACATGAATACCTATATTGTTATTACTTAGGAAATCCTCCTCATTTCTGTTTCAGGCCAGGGGACAAAAAAGAAGCTTCTTGTTTAACATCTAAGGTGTTAGGTGTTAAGGTGTTAGGTGGATAGGCATGTGTGTTCCATGTTGTTGGTAAATACTCCTCCTAAGACAGGTGTAAAAGGTGTACAACTTGAGCCATGGTCCTTGGCCATGTCTAATGCAGAGTCGGTATGGCTGGAGTCCACAAGACTTTGAGTACCTTAGTGGGATTCTGCTGATGGCATCTGGGCAGCAGTTTGAGATTGTTTCAGCAATAAAAATGTGTCTTCCTGAAAAATGGTACATTTTCCAACTCCCCAACTCTTCAGCAACTGGACCCTCTTTTCAGGGTTAGCTAACCGTGATGTGCTGAGTTTTACACTGTGTATAGACTGTTCACCCCCATTTTATACCCAAGCAATTCCTTCTGCCCTGAGAGCCCTTTCTTTCCTGTGTCCTCTCTCAGTCACAGCCAGCAGGCAAACCATTTATCTCCCAAGACTTGACTTACGTGCCATGCCCCTACAAAGTGTCTCTTGCACTCCTCTTCCATCTCCATCCTCATCAGGTCAGTTATTTCCTTCTTTATTCCAAACTGAGATGTATATATAACTGTCTTGGCATCTGTAATGTTGTAGTATGTTATTAAATTTGTGTCTATCTCCCTGCATAAACCATAGAAAAATCCCTACAAGGCAGAACCCTGTTATGTCTATTTCATGTCCAGGATGTAGCGCAATGCTTGCCATGAAATTGATATTTAGTTATTATTGGTTGAATTAATGAGCAAATGAAAAAAGGAAATCTATTTTATCATCTCTTGAGTATAGAGGAAATCAATTAAGCCACTATGAATGATTGTTTGGGAATGGGTGCTTGTTCCCTCTTCAAAAGCTCACTCATGGAATGCCACTCAGCAATTAAAAGAAATGATTCTGTTACATGCAACAACTTGGATGACTCTGAAGAGAATTATGCTAAGTGGGAAAAAACTCAAAATTTTACATACTGTATGATTCTATGTATATAACATTCTTGAAATGTTAAAATTATAGAGGTGGTGACCAGCTAGTGGTTGCAGGGAGAGACATTGTGGGGAAGGGAGGGAGGTAGCAGTGGATAGAAAAGGTAGAAGGCGGTGTCCTTGTGGTAGACTCTGTGCCCTGTGTTCTGTGTCCTGGCTGTGGTGGTGGTCCTACAGATACGGTCAAATTACATAACACTAAGTAAGTAACACACACAATTAAGTACATATAAACCTGATGAAATCTGACAAAGGTTGGTGAATTGTATCAGTTATCTCATTGTGATATTGTACTATAGTCTTGTAAGATGTTACCATTGGGAGAAACTAACTGAAGAGTATATGGGATGTCTTGGTATTCTTTCTTGCAACTGCATGTGAATCTTCAATTATCTCAGGATAGAAGTAAACACACAGGCATGGGCACACATATATAAATGATATCCTATACTGCACAACTACTAGAATGGCTAAAATTTAAAAGATTGAAAATATTAAGTGTTGACAATGATACGGAGCAACTGGAACTGAGATACATTATTGCTGGAAGTGCTAATTGGCACAAGCACTCTGAAAAAGTGTTTGGCAGTTTGTACCAAGGGTGAAAATGTACAGAACCCAGCATTTCCATTCCCAAGGATATAATCCAACAGAAAAAGATACATTTTGGATGATCTGAAGCAGTCAGTACCTTTTATGACAGCTCCAAACCGGAAACTGCCAAATTGACAGTAGAATGGATAAGTTACTAGTGATATATTTATTCCTGTTGTCTCAGTCAGTTTGGGCTGCTGTCACAAAACACCATAAGCTTGGTGGCTTAAACAATTACCATTTATTTGTCCCAGTTCTGGAGGCAGAGAAGTCCAGGAGCAAGGTGCTGGTAGCTTTGGTGTCTGGTGGGGGTGGGGACCCCTGGTTTGCAGATGCCTGCCTTGTTCTTATGTCTTTACATGGCCTTCCCTTGTGCGTGCAGGAGGAGAGAGATTATCTCCTGTCCTCTCTCTTTCTCTTTGTGTAGGGCATTAATCCCATCACAAAGACCCAGACTCATTACCTAATCAAACCATAATTACCCCTCAAAGGCCACACCTCCAAATACAATCTTTGGGCTTCAACCTGTGGAGTGGGGCGGGGGACCACAAACATTCAGTCCACAGCACCTGTGAAAGAATACTATATAACATTTGCAATTATATGAACAAGTTGCAACTACATGTATTCATATGAATGAACTTCAGAACGGTAATGCTGAATGAAAGAATACAGCCGCAAAAGAAGACACCGTGTATGATCCCACTTACATAAAGTTTAAAACCAGCAATATTAATGTGTGCTGTTAGACATCAAGAGGCTGGTTGTATTGGGGGTGGGGAGTAACAATCTGAGACATGAGGGAGACTTTTGGGGTCACAGTATGTTTATGTTTCTTGAGTTAGGTCCTGGTTATGTGGGTGAATTCAAGTTTGTAAAAATTCATCTAATTGCACATATAGAATGTGTGTCCTTTTGAGTATATGTGTCATTATACTTCCACAAAATTTTTTAAAGAAAAAATTTCACTCATTTGTTCTTTTTAAAATTTTTTTAAAGATTTTATTTATTTATTTTTAGAGAGGGAAGGGAGGGAGAAAGAGAGAGAGAGAAAAACATCAACGTGCGGTTGCTGGGGGCCATGGCCTGCAACCCAGGCATGTGCCCTGACTGGGAATCAAACCTGCGATGCTTTGGTTTACAGCCCGCGCTCAATCCACTGAGCTATGCCAGCCAGGGCCTTTTTAAAAATTTTTAATTATTTTTTTATTGTTGTTCAAGTACAGTTGTCTCCATTTTTACCCCACCACGCCACCCCGCCCCACCCATCCCTGCCTCCCACCCTTGACCCTACCCCCTTTGGCACTCTTTTGTTCCATAATCAACATTTGTTAGTTATTATTGCCTACTCTGTTCTAGATACCCTACTGAACTCTGGGGAAGCCCATGTAGATGAAGGAGTAGGTGAGTGCCCCTTCATCTACATGGGGAACTCACCATCTGTGGAGAAACCACTTATTTGCTTTTTCTTTGTTCTTCTCTAGCAAAGAGTTCTAAGTAGCAGATAAGATCAGGAGAAACTTTTCTGCTGGTGGTTGTGATTTTAATTAGTTGTCGAACTGAAAGAACTTGCATAAGAGAGACGTTCCCTTGCCTTTACAGCTGAGTCCTTTTTCATAAAGTACATGTTGAACTTGAAAGCTTGAGCTCCAGCATCCCTCAGTTGATTCCTTTTAAGACCTCCTCAAACTAATTTTCAATCAAAAGCAGAGAAAATTGTCAAATGTAATTGCTGTAAAAGAAAAAAAATCCCCTTATTAGGGAATCTACAACTGCCTTCAGGAATTCAAAAATAAAAACGGAGTGAAAGAATTGGGGCTTTGCTTCACATGGAAATATCTCAGCTGATGAGAAATTCTACATCTGTGTTTGCAGTCCTAGGGCCTGGGCAGACAGACCAGACAGATGCTGTCCTGCCATTTAAATGAAGGATAGTTCGTGGCTTCAGCCATCATTTGGTGAAAACAGTGTTTTTAGTCATCCCATCCATAATAAAGCATGGATAATATCACCTTGCCATACCAAAGATGGAAGGGAAAATTAATGAGATCAGTAAAGCTGCTCTTACGGGGAAAGCAGAAACACAGATGGGAAGTGATGCCAGGGCTGGCAAGCCTGAGAGGACCTGGGGGCCTGCTCATGGCCTGTCCTAAAGCCAGGAGTGCTTCATGCCACACGTGAGCCCACCTCCCTCCCACACCTCCAGCAGACCTGCCTCGGCAATGCTTAGAGCTCTGGCCAGGATGAGAAATCAATCAATAGGTCAGCAGGTATTGATCAAACACTACCATATGCTTGGCACCAGGCGAGCATCACTGTGATGTGAAGAATGATAAAATATTGCCCATTTATCAAAGGGCTCACGTTCTACTATGAAATAGTCAGATGCCTTCGCCTTCTCATAGTATCACTTAAGTAAACCCATTGTATGGGGTTAGACATCTGATCAATATTTACCACAAACATTGTGTTAAATTTTACCCAAGCTTCTCAAATAACTGAACCCATATGGTAAGGACATGGACGCATCAGTCCAGAAGATAAACACGCATCCTAACTCATGTCTAAGGGTTGCCTCAAGGCCACCCTCAGAAAGACAAATATAACTATAGCCAATGTGCAGATGTAAAAACTGAAGCTCCGGGGGTAATACAAACTTTATCCAGATTTCCACAGCAGGCAATAAAGCCAAGTCAGACTGTAATTAGTCCAACGTCCATGCTCTCTCTCTCACCCCAGCAGAAAGGCTGGCACCAAAGAGAGGCAAATGGCTCCTGGATGCACATTTAAAAATGTGTTGTCATGTGTTTTTGTCCACAGCTATTAGAAAAAATACACAGAACCAGCATAGCAAAGCCCTGGTTCAGATATTTTTGTTTCAGATGAGGCTGAAGTATTTAAATTAGTGTATTTTTTAGAGCCAAATTAAGTAAACTTCCATGCAGGTGGTAAGTGTTTATAGCAAAAAGCATGAATGATTGAAGTGGAGACAGTTTTCATTATAGAAAGCAACTGTCCCTAGTACAGGGGGATTTAAGAATGTTTTACGGGGTCCTAGACAGGGACAGAGGAATTTGGAGGCTACTGAGACTCCTAATTCCTGCCCCAGGCAAAGAGATTCTGAGAGCCAAGAGGGAGTCCACACAATGTGTGTGCTGTGGAGTTGGAGTGGGAATACACAGAATAGAGCCAACACCACATCCAGGGGGTCTGGAGCAATATCAAAAACATCAATATCAATCAATGTCAAAGACAAAAGCTCAAGCTTTTTGTCTTTGAGACAACAAGGAAATACTCATAATTTTTGAGAACTTAAAGCAAGGGACATTAGAGTGTCATTCAGTAAGGAACATTGTCACTTGGGACAGCCTGGTGACTTGCTCATTCACCTTGATGGGCCTGGAAGCTGATTTAAAGATGGGGCAGATGGGATCATATGGCATCTGGCTTGTGAGGGAAGCCTAAGGCAGAGGGAAGAATGATGATGGTCCTAGTTTGTCACTGTCCCTTAGGAATTGCACACTGAAGATACATTGGAAGAAAGGAGAAAGGAAAGAGCAAAGGGAGTAAGGAAGGAGAGTCAGAAGGAAAGAAGGGCAGTATAAAGGAAGAAAGGGAATGTCAGGTGGTAGAAAAGGAAGGAAAGGGGGTAATATGGAGGGAAATAAAGAAAAGGAAAGGGAAGGAAGGAAGGGAGGGAGGGAGGGAAGGAGAGAGGGAGGGAGAAAGGAAAGAAGGAAAGAAGGGAAGGAATTAAGGGAGTGAGGACTGAGCCTGGTTGGACCTGCTCTACATCATCAGGATTTTTTCTCCCTTCTCTTATCTTCATCACCACCTCTGAGATTAGCTCCTTGTTGGCACTTCTATCTTCTCTTCCCACTAATTTTCTTTTCAATATTTTAATTTATTGCATTTGGTTGGAACCTCTTCCCCTTTAAGGCATTGTAATTAATGAACCAGTCTAATTTCCTTTGAGACAACCTTCTTAATTGCTATAATTCTCACTTATGTCTTTAAGGCATCCCTGTTGGTGTTGACTCATTTTCATTTGCATCCTCAAAGTCTTCAATTATAAATATGCTGTCAATACAGGGAGACAGCTCTCCCTCCCCCGCCACAGAGCTGTGTAGTGTGTGCAAGCTTCAGGGGCTCTGTCTACCTTTTAATGTCTCATTTATAATTGAAATCTTCTCAGTCTTGATGCACATTGGAATTTTTATGAACTTCTGCGAAGTTGAGTTGCTTTTTTTTTTAAGTCAGCACTGTGTTTTCATAACATTTTTGTTGGTGGATTTAAACTTAATTTTGTTTTCCTTTTTTAAAAATTTATTTTTAAACCAGTTTTTTATAGTATGTGGCCTAGGCATCCGACATCATTTAGGTGTCCTGGGTGACAAAAAGTAAGTGGTAAATTTCCTTTCTTTACACAGGAAACGGACACTGGTGTAATACTATTAGCTAACATCTTCTCCCCCCACCCTAACCTCTAGCAACCACTGATTAATTCTCTATCACTGTAATTTAAACATTTTGAGAATATCACTTAAATGGTTCCCCCAAACTCTAGTTTTTTGGTTATGCCTGCTTCCCCAATCATGTCTATTTATTTCCAAAGTATCCTTAAACTTACTTTTATATTATAATATAATTATATTATGTAACTATAATATAATATGGTTATATCACATTATATCATATTATATTATATTATGTGTTTTCTTCTCCATCACATACCATGACACCCTCCTCTCCTTTAAGGAATGTACAAAATACCTGGGAAGAGCAAGACAAAATAAAGACTAAAAAGCAAAGAGACAATCACTAAGTTTTCTAAACAAAGTTTCTAATCTTTCTGCTTCCCCTCTTTTTTTCCTCCTTGGCATTTATAAGCAACAAGGAAAGAGGTTTGATCACAATGAGAGTAACTCAACAGTCTTGACTGTAAGCTGTGAACTTGGGCAATTTATTTCACCTCTGAGCCTTGGTTGCCTTATTTTTCAAATAGAGATCATAGTACCTACCTCATAGGGTTGGTGGTGAAGATTAAGTGAGTGAGAATACGTAATGGTTTTAGAACAGTGCATGGCCCACACACAACATTTCTGTGATTGCTGCTGTCATCAACCTCATCCTTCTCACTCTTTTCCTAATCTCAACAGTCAAGTGCAACAGTAAAGAAGGGGTGAGAGCATGCACCCCTTTGTATCCCAACCTAAAACCTGTCCCTTGATGACACAGGTATGTAGAATAGGGAGTCCATGAGCACTGGTGGTCCTCACAGCCTGGTGACAGGGTTAGTGGGAGAGAGCCCCTGAGAACCCCAGGTGTTCTGACACCCATACCTCAATTACATACTTACACAAAATCTGACGCCTCTGCTCTTTACTTCTTTTCTGATTCTGCCCAGATCTGTCACACCCCTCCCGCAAGACCATGTACTTGCCCCAGGAGGGTCCCACAAAGCTGCTCATACTCAGCCCTCCCTCCTTATACTACTGCCCTGTCATGGTAATGCCAGAAGACATTTCGTGTCCATGGATATTTTTGGGACCTGCAAAGCCAGTCACTCTTTGATGATAACCTAACGTAGTTGGTTTTTCTAACTTATTTACATTCTGTGTTCAAATCTACCAGAAAAATCAAGAGTTTACTTTCTATTATATTGGGTTGGCCAAAAACTTTATTTAATTTTTTCCATAAGATGGCTCTAATAGCACTTGGTTGACTTTAATTTCAATTAAACAATTTTGTTAGCTTCTATTATGACAGCCATCATAGCAGTGTGCATTAAAAAAAAACTTATCAAAATCAGTAAATTTTTTGTGTAGCCATTTTAATATTGAAGATAGAAGAAAATGTGCAACATTTTCAGCATATTATGCTTTATTATTTCAAAAAGTAAAGACTGAAAAAGCCAAAAAAAAAACATTTGTGCAGTGTATAGAGAAGGTGCTGTGACCAATCAAATGTATCAAAAGTGGTTTGCAAAGTTTCATGTTGGAGATTTCTCACTGGTCGATGCTCCATGGTCACGTAGCCCAGTTGAAGTTGATAGCAATCAAGTCAAGACATTAACTGAAAATAATCAATGTTATACCATGCAGCAGATAACCGATATACTCAAAATACCGAAATCAATAAAATTATTGGTGAAAATGAAAAATGTGTCTTTTATTTTATGGAAAAAACCATATGGACTTTTTGGCCAACCCAGTATCTTATAATCACCTGTTACTGTGAAATGGATAGTTCCTGTTTCCTTGCTGCTGCTGCTGCTGCTGCTGTAATTTTTGAAAACCTTTTTATTTTGAAATAATTTTTGATTCACAAGAAATTACAAAAGTGATAAGGAGAGTTCCTGGGTCCCTCCACCCACTGCCCCCAACTTCCCTCAATGGTGACAACTTACATGACAGTGGTACCCCATCAAAATCAGGGAAGTGACTCCAGGACAATATCATTAACTGAAGCACAGACCCACTGGATTTTGTTCATTTTTACATGTACTTGTGTTTGTGTGTGTGTGTACACATTTATGAAATTTCAGCAAATGCATAGATTCATGTTACCACCACAACCAGGGCACAGTACTATTCCATTACCACAGAGCAATTCCCAGATGATACCCATTATAGTCACACTCTCCCCCAACCCAAACCTCCTGCAACCACTGGTTTGTTCTCCATCAGTATAATTTTGACATTTTGAGAATGTTACAAAAGCAGTGCCCTTGTGTTTTTTATTCTGTCTCTACTATTTCCAAGGTATCTAGAAATCTACTTTTATGTGTATTCTTCCCCATCACCTACCATGCATAACACCTTCCCCCCATTTAGGAAACATGTAAAATAGTTGGGGAAAACAAAAAAAATACTAAAAAGCAAAGAGACAACCATTAATAATGAGACAACCATCACTAATAATAATGCTTACATCGACTGAGCCCTCAGTATGTGCCAGGCACTGTTATATGCACTGTACTTAATCTCATTTAATTCTTATAACTCACTCGATGAGGAAGGTGCTATTATCTTACCAGTGCTGTTATTATTTTATAGGTGAGGGAATTGGGGCAAAAGGGGGTTCTATAAACTTCCCAAAGTCAATGCTACTTAGTGGTAGAGCCAGGCTGGGACCCAGGCAGAACTGACCCTCTTTGAAGTTCCATCAGAATGAGAAATTCACTTGATTCCATTTTCCTATAGCCAGGACCTACCCACACAGCTTCAACAGACTCTGTGAAAATTCATTAATTCCTTAAGAATCATAGATTCTAAGAGCTCCAGAGGAATCAGAGGACATGTAATTCAACTCCCTAATTTTACACTGAGGAACTTGAGGTCTAGCCAGATGTGGACTTGAACAGGGTCACTCAGTGATTGAAAGGCTCAGCCAGAATTAGAATTTTGGGCTACTGATGCCTTCACTTGTTTGTTTGTTTTTAACAAACATTCCCTTTTATCAGCTTTGTTCTGGTATGATTGACAAATAAAAATTGTATATATTTAAAGTGTACAAGGTGATGATTTCATATACACATACATTGTAAAATGGTTACTACAATCAAGTTAATTAACATACCCATCAATTCACAAAATTATATTTTTAAGTGAGAGCAGTTCAGCTCTACTCTTTTTTTAAATTTTATTTATTTATTTTTAGAGAGGGAAGGGGGAGAGAGAGAGAGAGAGAGAGAAAGAGAGAGAGACATCAATGTGCGGTTGCTGGGGGCCGTGGCCTGCAACCCAGGCACGTGCCCTGACTGGGAATTGAATCCGCGATGCTTTGGTTCGCAGCCCGTGCTCAATCCACTGAGCTACACCAGCCAGGGCCAGCTCTACTCTTATAGCAAATATCAAGTATACAGTGCAGTATTGTTAACTACAACATAGCCACCCTGCTGTGCACTAGATCCCCAGAACTTATTCATCCAGCATAACTCACCCTTTGCAGATTTGAACACCTTCTTAAGGAGGTTTCACAGCTTGAGCAAGAGTCAAGGTGTGGGGCCAGTTATCTCCGGCTTTGGTTGTTATAGGAAAGTGTCCAGTACTTTCTCTTGTCTTCCTCTCCCAAACACAGAATTTTTTTTTTGTGTGTGGTCAGTATAGCCTTGTCATTTTACAATTAGTCACTAATCAAAGTCAATTCATTCATCTAGTTCATCTATGTTGTTTATTATATTAGTCAGGGCTCTCCAGAAAAGCAAAACAAACAGAATTTTATTGTAAGGAATTAGCTCATGTAATTATGGAGGATGACATGTCCCAAGTTGCGTGGTCGGCAAACTGGAGACAGCACACATGCACACTGACACACACAGGGACACAGACAGAGGGACTGAAACTTCTGCTATGTGACAGCTATTGTGACATGGGGTTTATTTGTCATAGCAGCTAATATTTCCTCAATAAATACATAGCAGGTCTGATCTGGTTCAACGCAGTTCACCCCAACAACTAATTATCGAGCATCTCTAAGCTGGGCACTCAGCTAGGCGGAGGAGTGACAGCTCCGACCGTGCAGCCGTGTTTCCTTCAGTCTAGGGCTCCATTGCCCTGCTTTGGCCTTGCACAGGGCTCTGTGCTTCTGTCCATCACAACACCTGCCCTGCTTTGTTATCATTGTCTCTCCTGTGAAGATGTGAGTTGCTTGAGAGTAGCTAACATGTTTTTATTGCATTCCAAGCACCATGGTGCCTACGACATGGGAAAGGTTGGTAAATGTTTAATGAACAAAGGCCCAGCTGCCATTCTCATGTTTTCTCCCTTAGCCCCAGCCAGTGGCAGGCCATTGCTCCATGCTTTTTTTGCACTCTGAAGCTTCCTGACTCTTTGGCACAACATAGAGTTCTCTCCACAAGCAAGGCAGATTCCTTCAATCTGAAGTGAAATTCATGCCTCATTCAATGGCTTTCTCCCCCTAATGAGAAAATAAAATATTTGACAATTTTCTCCATTGTCCTCCTACTTTGTTTTGAATTGGGCTGCATTTTGTGGTGTTTCTCCTGTTCAGAAATGATGAATATACCCTTTAAACCAACACAGTGTTATTTGCAAATGAACTTAAAGAGGAACAAAATTGCACAGGGCTGAAGTGGGCTCCAGCAGCAGCTTGGAAAAAAAACATTTTTCAAGGTACCAAGCAAAAGGAATTTATCCAATTTAATTTTCAGGTAGGTCTATAAAATTAATAAGTATTCTGACTGAAAAGCATAATTAAACCAACGGCGAATGTAAATGAGGAAGGGAAGTATCGTGCTATGACTGGAATATCGTTTTGCAACCGAATGGCCCATACCAAGAAAACAAATTATTAATGCAGTCTTATTTCTCGAGAATATTCGGGGAAACAAGAAAGCTCTCGCTGTTCTGCATAATCATCTTCTTGGGAATGTATGAACAAAGAACAGCAGGCCCAGCTGGAACTAGCCGCAGTTTCCACAGCACTGAAGCCAAGAGGTGGCTGCCATTTTTCACATCCAGAGGGAGACTGTTTGAATTAAAACTAAAACCCATCTCCCACCCTGTGGCAGACACTGTTAGCAGCTGGTCCACCTGCTAACAGAATCTTGACTTTGTTGAAGAGGGGGACAACATGCAAGCTCCAGGGCATGAATCATGACTGGCCTAAGCCATTCAGGCATCCCTGTTTTCCTTTGCTGAATATCTGGTTTCCCAGCTCACTTTGCAGCTAAGAGTGGTCATTTGGCACTGTTCTGGCACCTCAGACAGTTGGCACTATCTTGACCAATGAAACATTAGTGGCTATCTACTGTAAGAAAACTTTGGAAAATATTCCCTCCCTAATAAAAGGAGAAAGAAGTAAAATGATCCTCTCTTGATGCTCTGACTCTCCCTGACATACCTTCTCATTCCTGTCTTTGAATGTAGCTCTGGCAGTCATCTTGCAACCATGAGACAGCAGAGATGCATATGAAAAGCCAATATACTAAAGACTGGAGTTCATAATGGAATGGATCTGAATCTTTAATGGCATAATTGAGCTGCTGAACCAAACTTGGAGTGTCTGCCTCCAGTCTTGTAGGTGAGATGAGAGATGTTTGTATTGTTTAGGCAACTATTGATCAGAATTCTATTACTTACAGCCAAACATAATCCTAACTAACAGCCTCCAAAAATTCAGTCATTTTAATCCCTATATAACATCTCTGGAAGCCATCTCCCCACCAAGCAGACTGCTGCCCAGTTCAGGCCTGCTCATCTTTCATCTGAACTCTTTTTCCCCCCAGATTTTTTCATTGTATTTTTTTCCAATTGCCATCTATCCCCTTATACCCTTCCCTGCCTCCTGCAATCACCACAATGTTGTCCGTGTCCATGAGTCCTTTCTCCTTTTTGCTTGATCCCTCCACCTCCTAACTCACCCACCATAGCTGTTATCCTGCTCTCTATGAGTCTGTCTCTGTCTTGCCTGTTCAGTTTGTTCATTAGATTCCACATATGAATGAAATCATATGGTATTTGTCTTTCTCTGACTGCCTTATTTCACTTAGCATAATGTTCTCCAGGTCCTTCCATACTGTTTGCAATGGGTAAAATTTTCTCCTTTTTTACAGCCAAGTAGTATTCCATTGTGTAGCTGTTCCATAGTTTTTTTATTGTTTATTCTATTAAAGTTGTCCCAATTTTTCCCTTTTGCCCCCCTCCACCCAGCCTGCCCCTCTCACCCATAGTCAATCCCCTCTTTATTGTCCATGTTCATGGGTCATTCATACATGTTCTTTAACTAGTCCCTTCCTCTTTCCTTCCACCATTCTCCCCTCTCCACCCCCTTGACAGCCATCAGTTCGTTCCATGTTTCCATGTCTCTGGTTCTATCTTTCTCATTAGTTTGTTTTCTTCATTAGATTCCAGTTATAAGTGACATCATATGGTATTTGTCTTGTACCAACTGGGTTATTTCATTTAGTATAATGGTCTCCATTTCCATCCATGCTATCACAAAATGTAAGACTTTTTTCTATCTGCTGCATAGTATTCCATTGTGTAAATGTACCACAGTTTTTTAATCCACTCATCTACTAATGGCCACTTGGGTTGTTTCCAACACTTAGCTATTGTAAATGTTGCTGCTATGTACATAGGGGTGCATAAGTTCTTTTGAATTAGTAGTTTCCAGATTCTTAGGATATATTCCCAGCAGTGGAATTGCTGAGTCATAAGGCAGTTCTATTTTTAATTTTTTGAGGTATCTCCACACTGTTTTCCACAATGGCTGTGCCAGTCTGCATTCCCACCAACAGTGCACTAGGGTTCCCTTTTCTTCACTTCTTGACAGCACTTGCTTGTTGATTTATTAATGATAGTCATTCTGACAGGAATGTGGTGATTATCTCATTGTGGTTTTAATTTACATCTCTCTGATGGCTAGTGATGTTGAACATTTTTCATATGTCTCTGGGTCCTCTGTATGTCCTCCTTGAAGAACTGTCTATCCAGGTCCTTTGCCCATTTTTTTAATTGGGTTGTTTGTCTTCAAGGTATTGAGTCATATGAGTTCTTTATATATTTTGAGATTAAACCCTTATCTGATGTATCATTGGCAAATATGTTCTCCCATAAAGTCAGTTCACTTTCATTTTTATGATGGTTTCTTTAGCCACACAGAACATTTTTAACTTGATTTAATCCCATTAGTTTACTTTTTCCTTTATTTCCCTTGCCCTAGGAATATATTGGCAAAAATATTGCTATGTGGGATGACTGAAATTTTACTGCCTGTGTTTTCCACTATGACTTTTATGGTATCACAACTTATATTTAAGTCCTTTAATCCATTTGAGTTTATTCCAGTGTATGGTGTAAGTTGGTGGTCTAGTTTCATTTTTTGGCATGTACCAATCCAGATCTTCCAACACCATTTATTGAAGAGACTATTTTTACTCCATTGTGTGCTCATGCCCCCTTTGTCAAATATTAACTGGCCATAGAGCCATGGGTTTATTTCTAGGATCTCTATTCTGTTCCATTGATCTATGTGCCTGTTCTTATGCCAGTACCAGACTATTGTCATCACAGTGGGCTTGTAATACAGTTTAATATCAGGTATTGTGATACCTCCAATCTTGTTCTTCTTTCTCAGGATTGCTGAGGCTATTCAGGGTCTTTTTTGTTCCATATAAATTTTTGGAATATTTTTTCCCAATCTGTGAAATATGCCATTAGTATTTTATAGGAATTGTGTTGAATGTAAAAATTGTTTTGGTGGCATGGACATTTTAATGTACTAATTCTTCCAGTCCATGAATACAGTATATGCATCCATTTATTTGTATCTTTCTCGATTTCCTTCTCAGTGATCTATTGTTTTCCAAGTACAGATCTTTTACATCCTTGGCTAAATTTATTCCTAGGTACTTTATTTTTCTTGTTGCTATAGTAAATGGGGTTTTATTCTTAGTTTTTCTTTCTGATAATTCATTATTGACATACAAGTGTGTCCCATAATTGTTTTATCCACTCATCAACCAATGGACACTTGGACTGCTTTCATAACTTGGTGACTGTAAATAACACTGCAATGGACATAGGGTTGCTTATGTGTTTTTGAACTAGTGTTTCAGGTTTCTTCAGATAAATTCCTAGAAGGTGAATCTCTGGGTCATAGGCTGTTCCATTTTTAATTTTTTGAGGTATCTCCACACTGCTTTTCACAGTAGCTGCACCAATGTGCATTCCCACCAACAGTGCAAAAGTGTTCCCTTTTCCTCACATCCTCACCAGCACTTACTGTTTGTTGATTTACTGATGACAACCATTCTGACTGGTGAGAGGTGATATGTCATTGTGGTTTTAGATGCATTTCTCTGATGATTACTGATGTTGAGCATCTTTTCATATGTCTATTGGTCATCTATATGTCCTCTGGAAAAATGTCTAATCAGGTCCTTTACCCATTTTTAATTGGATTACATGGTTGTTTTTGGTGTTGAGTTTTATAACTTTTTAAATAAATTTTGGATATAACTCCTTATCAGATGTATCAGTGAATAGGTTCTCCCTTTCAGTGGGTTGTCTTTTTATTTTACTGAGTTTCCTTTGCTGTGCAAAACTTTGTAGTTTGATGTAGTCCTGTCTGTTTATTTTTTTCTTTTGTTTCCCTTGCCTGAGGAGATATATCAGAAAAAATATTGGTATGAACAATGTCCAAGATTTTACTGCCTATGTTTTCTTCTAGGAATTTTATGATTTCATGAATTTTATGAATTTTTTAACATCTAAATCTTTAATCCTCTTTGAATTTATTCTTGTGTGTGACCTAAGAAGGTGGTATATTTTCATTTTTCTGCACATATCTGTCCAATTTTCTCAATACCATTTATTGAATAAACTATCTTTAGCTTATTGTATGTGTATCTGAAAAAATCCCTATTTGTCTTTTAGGACTCTTTAGGATCAAGATCAATCACCACGTCCTCTGAAAAGCCACCCCAACTTTCCTAGGCAAAACTTGTTGTTCCCTTCTCCTTTCCCATATACAGTACTATTTCCCTATGTATTACAGAGTTCCTCCCTGTCTCTCTCACCTCTCCCTTCCTTCCTTCCTACTTTCCTTCCTACCTTCCCTCCTTCCTTCTTCCTTTCCCCCCTCCTTCTTCTTTCTTTCCATCTATTCTTCCTTCTTTCCTCAAATATTCTAGGTACCAGAAAGCATATTGTGTTTCATCTCTTCCAATTATGGTTGCATGTATTTCAGTAGAGATACTGTTTGTCCAGCTTTCTTGTGGTCAGAGACTACAGCTTATCCTTTTTGTATCCCTAACACCTAGCACCAGATATGGGGCCTCCTGAGAGCTCCACAGATATTCATTGAATAAATTCAACCTTCTAGGCACAGGCGATAAAGTAGTGAGCAAGACAGAATGGTTTCTATCCTCGTGGTCTACAAACTCCACCTGGAGAGGCTCAGTAAACAAATCATCCCAGACACATATAAGCTTGGAACCTGTGGGAAATACTACAAAGGAAGAAGTCACTCTATATGTGAAAATCCTCAAGGACACCAAATGGGAAGAAATGGAGTTTTCTACAAAGTTGGAAGAGTCATTGCAGCCACAGTGCAGTAAGGAACGTGAGGAGTGGTGGGAGATGATGTGAGGTAAGCAGGGCTTGTGGAAGGCTTGGAAGACCAGAGAAGGGTTTTTGGTGTTGTTGTTTTTTTTTAATATATAAAAGGTTTATTTTCTCATGTTAAATTTGTCAAATTGTGCCACACATTTTGTATGTTTAGTCAGATAATCTCAGTGTACAGAAAACATTGATTATCCATTTTTCAAGTCAATAATACCTCTCCAGCATGTATTAATAATGCACATACGGCATATCTTGTTGCTAGAATAAATTAGCAAGTGTCTATATCCCAGAGAAGATCAGGTATCCAAGGTTTTGGTCAATTATTACATTTCAATTTTAAAATAACAATTAGTGGTAAAATAATTAGTAGGTAATTCTTTTTTAGAAATTTTATTTTATTTTGGTAAGGACAGTTAGCAGGAGATCTACCTTCTTACATTTTTAAGAGTAACAATACTGAATTGTTGACTGTAGGTACAGCGTTACATAGCAGATCTCTAGAGCTTATTCATGTTGCTTAATTAAAACTTTGAGCCTGTTGACTAATTAATCCCCATTTCCCCTTCCCTGAGCTCCTGGCAACCATTCCATTCCTTGGATTCTATGAATTGGCCTATTTTAGATTCCTCAGATAAGCAGGATCATATAGCATTTGTCTTTCTGTGACTGATTTATCCTTCTTAGAGTCATGTTCTCAAGTTTCATCAGTGTTATTGCATGTTGCAGAATTTCCTTCATTCTTAAGGTTAACTTGTATTCTATTTATGTCTATGCCACATTTTCTTTATCCATTCATCTGTTGATAAAGATCCTTCCATGTGTGAAGGATTTTTTTTTTATCCCACATGCGATGGGAAGAGACTGAGGGTTTTAAGAAGATGAAGGTGACAATGATCTAATATATATTTAAGACGGTCACCCTACTGGCTAAGATGAAAAGGTATTTGAAGGAAACAAAAGTGAAAGCTGAGGGTAAACCTACTGTATTTCAGGAAAAGAGAGCATCTTGGGTTGGAGAGATGGAAAAGGGTCTGAGAGGAATTGGGCAGATTGGAGAGGTTTGGGGATTAAATTCACAGGATTTGATGGGGAGGGGTTGGATATGGGGCTGGGGGAGTAAGTGGGACATGATTTCAGACACTTGGGGTCATTCCTACCTCCACCCCACCGTGGCTGCCCCATGACTTCCCTTGGCTCATGGGGCCAAGGTCATCTTTCTCTGAGCGGCTGCCAGACTCATTGTCCCAAGCAAACCTGCTTCATTGGAACAAGGTCAAAGAGAAGCCTTTTCATTCTAGAAAAATCAATGAAACTCATAAACCCAAAGAAAAAATATTAACCCTGCATCCATTTCTTTCTGCACATCTGTCCTTTATAGAAAAGTACATGTGGTACTTCCTAATAATTAAATCATATGGTTGAGAGGAAGTGCAAGATCATTTAATTCTCCAGAGTCTGGTCTCCCTGAAAGATGCTTTGCAGCTTCTTCTCAGGCCCTCACAGGAGTGAGGTTTGTGCAGATTGCTGGAACCTCCTGCTCAAGTCATTTGTCTCTCTTGCTGTGGTGACCTTGACCCAGACTCAGTCAAGACTTCCTGCTAGAAATTTTCAGAGCCCCCTACACCTTGTAGCGCTTATCTATCTGTACTTAAATAATTAATCATGTAAGCCATTGTTTAGTGTCCCATTAGGGTGGGAGATGTGTTTGATTTTGTTCAGCCTGCTTTTTGATTTCAGACTTGTGTAACAGCACAAACTTAACTTATCCCTACAGGCTCTAGACATCTGGCCAGGCCCTGGATCACCCCATGTGCTCATGAAGGGCATCCCAAACCCCAGCCAGCACCCCTGGCCCACTGCCTCAAAAGAAATACTCCTATCTCAAATCACAATGTGTGACTTTGCTTGTTAGCTGACCTCTCTACTTCTCTGTTTCTTCTTTTCTAGAATGAGGACAATGACACCCCACCACAACATACTAGTCTTAAGACCCTAGAGTCAGAGTGACTTGGGTTCAAATCCCAGCTATGCCACTTCTTCACTGTATGACCTTGGGCAGGTCACCTAACCTTTATGAGTCTGTTTCCACTTTTCTAAATTGAGAATCATGAGTATCTCCTAGAGTTGTTGTGAAAATTAGATAAAACAATGCATTTTTTAATAGCCCTAAACTTGGCATTTATTAACTAATCGATAACTGTTGACTGTTACCATGATTACAACTGGTTTACCTTCTCACATAATTGTTGCAAGGAAAGCACTTTAGTACACGAAACGAATGCTTGAATGACAGCATCATTAACAACAGGGACAACAATGACTAACACTAGTTGAGTGTTTACTCTGTGCCAGACATGTTCTCAGTGGTTTACTCATTTAACACAGCAGCTGGAGAGGGGCTGCTGATCACATCCCATTGCAATATAAGGAAATTGGAATAACTCAATAAATATTACATAATAATCATCAACAGACACTCAATAGCATCTACTACATGCCAGATACTCTACTCAGCACTAGAAATACAAACACTGTTTCCTTCTAGAAATTCACAGACCAGCAGAAGAGGTAGATAAACACATAATGATCTTAAATAGCTATATTCACAGTATGGAGAAAATTGTATGCAAATGTTGTATTAATAAGCAATTTTTTCCTGAGGCTGTGAAAGAGAAGATAAAATCTAACATCTATGTAGGGAAGAACCATGTTAACTCAAATACACCAAAAAATGAGAAATGGTATTATTAATAATTAGGAATAGCTCCTTACCTACCTGCCCAGGTGAAAAAGAAATGCCTAAGGTGCAAAGGGAATACACCCAGCGTATGTCCACCTTAGTGCCATTGTCATCTCCTTCATGGTTCAGTGAAGGGTCTTAAGATGGCCCATGTTGTTTTGTGCATGAATGTGGGATGATCCACCTAATACAGAGTGGTGGTCTCATGTTAGTAATAGCAGCTACCATGACTTTTATGAAGCAGGAAAGCAATTTCATTAGAAGCTAACCATTTCATTCACTCATTCAAGAAATATTTGTTGAGTTCAGGGCTATAATCTAGGAAATGCCTGTACTATCTTAACATGTATGTTCCAGTAAGGAAGATGGACCATAAGCAACTGAAACAAATAAATATTTAGTGTATTGAATGGTGATAAGTGCTCATAGAGGAAAATAAGGCAGAATAAGGAGGGAAAGATAAGTCCTGGGGGTGGAGAATAGAATTATCATTTTATATAGGATGGTGTCCTCACTTACTAAGGCTGTCATAACCTAATACCACAGACCGGGGGCTTACACAGCAATAATGTGTTACATGTTCTCACAGTTTCTGGAGGCTGGAAGTCTAAGATCATGGTGTTGGCATGGTTCAGTTCTCCTGAGGTTGCTCTTCTTGGGTGGCAGGTGGCCGCCCTCTTGCTGCCTCTGCATGCTGTCCTCCCTCCGTGCATGCACACCCCAGGTGTCTCCTCTTCTTATAAGATTGGCTTAGTGCTCTCCCTAACAACCTCATTTTAATACCATTACCTCTTTAAAGATGCTGTCTCCAAATACAATCACATTCTGAGGTACTGGGGGTTAGAGCTTCAACATATAAATAAACTGATGGAGGGGCACAATCCAATCCATAACAGGTGGTTAGCAGAAGGCACAACCATATAATTATATTGGACTGGAACCTGAAGGAAGTGAGGAGTCACGTGGGTGTTTGAAGAACATTCTGACAGAGTACCAGCAAGGTCAACAGCCCTGGGGTGGGAACTGGCTTAATGAATTCGAAAAACAGGAGACAAAAGTGAGAGATAATGGAGGAAAAGGGATGGGTCGTATATTCCATGGTCAAAATGTGAACTTTACTCTTGGTGTAATGGAAAAGTTTTTGGAGAGTTCTGAACAGAGGGGTGATACAGATCGTATCCACTGTTTTTAAAAGATTATTCTGACTGTCATGCTGAGAGCTGACTTCAGGAAGGCAAAGGAGGAGGAGAATTTGTTGAGCTATTGCAATAACCTGGGTGAAGAATGAGGGTGGCCTGAGCCCAGGAGGTGTTCCAGAGGTGGCAAGGAGCAAGTTGAAGTATGTGTGTGCTTTGAAAGGAGAGCCGATCAGACTTGTCGATAAGTTGAATGTGGGTAAGACAAAGAGAGGAGTTAAGGAGAGCCCAAGTTCTTTGGCTGGAACCATCAGAAGGATGGACCCCAGTTACAGAGATGGGTAAGACCACAGATGGACAGATGTGAAAGGTGAAGACTGGGAGCCCAGTGGGACACACTTAGTATGAAAAGCCAACAAGATACCCAAGCAGAGGTACTGAAGAGGGAACTGGACATAGAAATTTTAAAACCATCAACTCACAAAGACATTTAGGCCCATGAGACTAGAAGCCAAGGTGGAGGAAAGGAATGTAGATCAAGTTTTGAGGAACAGTTCTCAGTGTCATTGCAGTCTGAAAGTGGAAGTTTTTAGCCTGGCTTGCTGATAGAATTCAGGGAGGCCATGAATTCAGAGGAGGGAAAATAAAATGCGTCTACACTTTCACTAACTCCTAGCTGAAATTTGATATGTCCCCCAATTATGAATGAGGGAACAAACCACAGTGGTATTAGTGTAACTGTGACCGTGTCACCAATAGCAATCACAGCTAACTTGTAACATTATCATGTTACAAGTGTTGCAGATATTTCAAAGTATCATTTATGCATATCACTGTTTCTAGATTATGAAGTCTTAAGACCCACAACTGGATCTTTTTTCTCATGTGTTAATAAAGAAATATATATATTTAAAGCATTATTCTGAGAAGGTATCTTAAGCTTCACCTGAATGACGAAGGGACCCATATCCCAAGAAAAGGTTAAGAGTTTAAAAGGTTAAAGTTTAGAAATTGAAAGATAAACAGAGGAAGCAGAGATGACTTGGTCTGATTCTGCAAACCTGGTCCCTCTCCCTGCCTCCACCCTGTCTCCCTGATGGCTGCTTCCTATTTGCCTGTCCCTGTATTCAGTGCAACTTGGATTCTAAAATGAGCAAGCCAGAGCCTCTTCTATTCAGACCCTGTTGTTCAGGAGAGGGACACATACCCAAACAGGCATTATAGTCCTCAGACATTTTTACAACCTACAAAGAATACTCAGCCACTCTATACAAGTTCCCAAGATGATACCTGTATAGCATTCAAGAGCAGGTTTTTACTGCTGGGGAGCAGAGAATGGACAATGTCATTGTATTCTTTTCTGGCTTTCTTTCTTTGAAACATACTCGGCTCAGAGAGAGGATCTCTTTAGAGAGCATGTTCCATCTGCGTTGATTCCATCACAGGAAGAATACATCCCTCAAAGAATAGACCACAGCTCACCAGGCCCCTCACAGACAATAGTTCCTTTCTTCTGGTGACAACTTCCTTTTCCTCCTCACCCACTTGATCCCTCCCTGGCCCAGATTGGAGGTGGGGGAGAGGGAAGGGACCAACATTGAAGCTATTTTGATTGTTCTTTTGCAGATTTTCCATCCAAAGCCTTGTGAGTTCCATTTACCCACTGCACCTCTGAAAATAGAAGCTCCAGATCTGCACTTGGGAGCCTGTAGCCTGAGGCCTTCTGTCTCACTGACACTGGTTTGGGGATGTAACAAATGGCTGAATAGAGTTTCTTGGCCCGCACCCACTGTCTTGAAGCAGCAGTCAGTGGGACAGGATGTTTCAGAGCATCAGCTGTAAGCCAAAAGGAAGCCGAGGGAGTCAGAAACCATCATCCAACCTGTATTGCTAGGGGAAGTCTTCATATCCCATTTCGGTGGTTTGTAAAATACAAGGACACCCACAGAATGGGATAACATATTAGACAATACATCTAATGAGGGGTTAAAATCCAAAATTCACAAAGAACTTACAAAACTCAACACTAAATAAACAAACAACCTAATTTAAAATGGGCAAAGAACCTGAATAGACACTTCTCCAAAGAGGACAGATGGCCAATAGACATATGAAAAGGTGCTCAACATCACTAGTCATCAGAGAAATGAAAATTAAAACCAAAATAAGGTATTACCTCATACCTGTCAGAATGGCTATTATCAATAAATCAACAAACAATAAGAGCTGGCCAGGGTATGGAGAAAGGGGAGCCCTTTTGCACTGTTGGTGGGAATGCAGACTGGTGTAGTCGCTGTGGAAAACAATATGGAGATACCTCAAAAAATTAAAAATGAATCTACCTTTTGACCCAACAATCCCACTTCTGGGAATAGAGCTGAAGAAACCCAAAACACTAATTTGAAAGAACATAAACACCCCTATGTTTATTGCACATTATTTACAATCATCAAGATCTGGAAGCAGCCCAAGTGTTCATCAGTAGATGAATGGATAAAACAACTGTGGGACATTTACACAATGGAATACCACTCAGCCATAAAAAAGAAGAAAACTTTACCCTTTGGAACGGTATGGATGGACATGGAAAACATTACGCTAAGTGAAATAAGCCAGTCAGAGAAAGACAAACACCATATGATTTCACTGATGTATGGAATCTAATGAACAAACTGAACTAACCGGGAAAATGGGAACAGACTCAGATGGAGAGCAAGATGCCACTGAAGGGGGGTGAGTGGATGGAGAGAGTAAGCAAAAAGGAAAAAAGACTCATGAACATGGACAACAGTGTGGTGATTGCTGGGGGGTAGGTATAAGGGCACTAAATGGTAATGGAGAAAATTACAAATCCCAGGTCTTCCACTTACAAGCCATGTCACCTTGGCCAAGTTGCTAAGTTCTCTGGGCCTCTGTCACCCACGGGGTTGTCGTAAGAACCAGATGAGATAATGATGTAAAACACCTTATTATAAGAAGGTGCCTTAAAGCAAAGTTCCTGATTATACTATGTACTTCCCAATGATAGCTGTTGTTAAATTTATATTAACTGCCTTGCTATATTTGTTCCCCAAAACCTGATCTGCAAAAGCATACTTTCATGATAAGCTTGTGTTATTAGTAAAGTTCAACTATCAGCAAGTAGCCTTTTCTCTGCTTCCCTAGAATAAGAGATGGCATTATGCCTATCTACATACCTTCTCTTTTCAGGCAGTCATGCATGTTTGGAGACCGTTTGGGTTGTCACAACTGGGGGCGGGGCTGCTAGCAACATCTAAGGAGCAGAGGCCAGAGGTACTGCTAAACTTCCTGCTCTGTGTCGAACAGAGCCCACAACAGAGGACTATCTGCCCAGAAATGTCCCTAGTGTGGAACTGAGAAATCCTGCTCTGGAAGGAGTCAGCCTGTGCTCATCTGTGACCCTCTCATTCAGACACACATGGTTTAAGCAACTATTTGCTGAAGCCACACTATGTGCCAAATGCTCTGCTAGGTACATGAAATGCAGTGATGACCAAGAGGTGGGGGGACATGATCCCCATTCTCATGGAGATCGTGTTTTAGCTGAGGAGATGAAGAAATTGCCCAAATAATTACTTAACAATTACACTGCAGGCCACCAAACAGCACACAGTGAAGTGAGTGTGATAGCAGAAACTGTCCTGGTGCAGGAGATGGAGGAGACTGCTGCTTGGAAGTGGCATTTAGGCTAACACCTGAAGGGTCTGGCAGGTTTAACGCATGGCCTTGGGATTCCAGTCACTGTGTGTTGAACCACTGGCTCAGCAGTGCCCTGGCATTGCTATTCATGAAATCAGAGAGAGATTGGATAGTGTGGCAGTTAAGAACATGCACTCTGCAGCCAAATTACCTTGGTTTGTAACCACTTTACAAACCAAGAGACCATTCTACTTCAGTTTTCTCATCTGTAAAATGGGGATGAAATAATGCCTGCCTCACTGGCTCATGGTGAAGATTAAATGAGTTAAATAACATAATTAAATAATGAAAATACTCACACAGTGAGTATTCCCTAAGAATTAGTCATTACTAGAGTTAGCATTGTTATTTGTAGTGAAGAAGCGGGTCTTTTTCCATTGGAATTGTCCCACATATCTGGGAAATGGCGAGAAAACACGTGGCAAAAGTGAACTAGTCAATGGAATTCCATCTTCTCACATTTTCTGCATAATCCTCTTTTTGAAGTGAATTTGGTCATATTTCTTTGAAGGTAACAGCATTGGCAACTGAGAGTTGGATGGAAAAAGGACTCGTGAGCGTGGACAAGGGTGTGGAGATTGCTGGGGGGAAAGTACAAGGGGACTAGACAGTGATCTTCGTCGGAGAGAGGGAGCTGCAGTGGGCACAGTGTCAACCAAACAAGGATGCAAAATCCAACTGTTCTCATATTGTAGGGTTTTGGGGCTCACCTTCAGAGTTTTCATTTTTCAAATCCCTAGTGAACTCACCCAAATCCTCCCTTCTATGGAGGATTTTTATGGAGTTCCTATCCCATTAAAAACAGCTAAAAGTGTTATTTTTATAGCTTGCATGAAAATGCCCTTTGGGAGATTCTGTCTTTTTAGAAAAACATGTTGATAATAAGCTTTAAGTGTGGAAAGATGAAAACATAAAGGGTTGGATGACCAGGCCCATACCTTAGAAATTTGGGGTTGGGAGAAGTAAGAGACAGAGAAAAAGGGGGAAGTCACAAAAAAAACATTTCTAGCAAAAGGGCCAGGGATGATCAGCTTTAAAAAAAAAAATCAGAGGTAGGAATAGGTGAAGAATTTTTACGTCACATGTGCCTAAATAT
Organism: Tonatia bakeri; assembly: GCA_004024845.1. Classification (NCBI taxonomy): domain Eukaryota; kingdom Metazoa; phylum Chordata; class Mammalia; order Chiroptera; family Phyllostomidae; genus Tonatia; species Tonatia bakeri. Next base: position 47,544 of record PVIA01005274.1, read on the forward strand.
CAACTTTTGAATTGTATACTAGATAGACACCATCCATCACTTTAAACTTTCCTTTAAGACAGTTATACCTAAATAAATGTCTTTTGAATTTGGGGCTCAGAAAATCAGGGAAAATTTTCTGGTATCCACTTCTGCACTGGCCTCCCCAGAGAGAAACTGGTGACAGTAACAGGAAATTAAAACCAAGGGTAACTGTAAGAGTTTAAGACCCTGGAATCTGCAGAAATCTTGAAGCAGAGATTACATTTTCCAGCTGGGTGTGCTGCGTGTGGAATGGGGAACTTGAGTCAATTGTCAGAAAATAGGGCAGGGCATTCTCCGTGGACTTGGGAGTCATGTGACCCTCCCCTTTGCAGCATCTCCTGTGGCAGTACGCACATCACAGCAGGAACTACATTTCCAAATCTTTCTTTGTGGTTGTCTGAGGCAGATTCTATGTAAAAGACAGGGAAAGTAGTCATGAGGTTCTCAAAACAAAACAAACAAGAGTATAGAACTCTCAACCTAAAAAGTTGTACTGACTTGAGAATCACTTTCTCTTCTTCATTAGAAAGGTGTCTTTTACCTTTTATTTGCTTTCCCTGAGATGCTGAGATGAACTCTGTCTTGTTTGGGGGTACACTAAAGTGAGTTTTAAAGAATGTTCCCTGGAGATACCTTTTGTTCTAGCTGATCACCCCATAATCTGACCCTTTCTTACGTGAGAAGGGCAGAAACAAGAAAATGCTACTTTAATTAAAAATTCAGGTCTTTTGAGTACAACTCTGCACATGGAATGACTGCCAGGGCACAGCATATATGGAATTGGGGATTACAAATAGATTTGAGCAAGAAGGCAAATCCACAAATGAGAGTAATGTAAATAATGAGAGTCAATTGAAAAGTATATATTATGCACACACATACACAATACATGCATACCTATATACATAATGTGTGTATGTGTATATGTGTGTATATAGAGATATATAGGTATAGAAGGGACTAATGATGGTTAAATCAAAGTTTCTTGTCCTGTATTAGTAATCATTATAATGTCTTAGCTTACCCTGAACCCTGCTGCTGAGAAGGTACAGAATTCTGACAGTAAACAGAGCACTCACTGAGCCAGATCTACACACGTTCTATGTCAATGGATTATCCTCAAAAGCTACTAGTGGACACCATTATTATTCTCATTTTCTGGACAAGGTAACTGAGGCACAGAGAACCTAAGTAACTTGTTTAATTTTACAAAAGTCAAAATCCAAGATTAAGAGCCAAATGTTCAGACTCCAGAGACTGTGTTTTTAATGGCTGTAGATCATTCTGCTGCTCAGTTTTGTCACTAACCTGCTGTGTGACCTTACGTAAGCCTCTCCCTCTCTAGACATGGGTTAAGGCAGGAGCAGAGAGCTAGGTTCAGATGTTTTAACCTTAACACCACTGGCGTTTGTGACCAGATCATTCTTTGTGGTGGGGACTGTCCTGTGTACTGTAGGGTGTTTAAGCAGACCCCAGCCTCTACCTACCATGCCTCCCATTGTAATAACAATTGATGTCTCCGGACACGGCCAAATGCCCCTCGTGGAGGCAAAATCTCTCCTTGCTGAGAACTTCTGAGAAGTAATCTGTCAGGACTTGGCCAAACTTAAAATATTCTGGGACTTCTTTCATTCTTTCTTTAGCTTCACGTTAGGCAGTTGCTTTACATTCAGGAAGCTCTTTAGGCAGGCAAGAGTTCAGATGCAGTGTGCAAGCTAACCAGTCTTATAAATTAGCACAAACATATGTCAGTGATAATTAATTAAATACCTCCGTTGCATCACTAATTGCACTGGCTGAAGACAATATTACCATTCAAAGTGTACCACCACCCGTTTCTCAGTTTCACGTCGCATGAGGTATAAGAGTAAACAGTTTGTTTAGGGGTTTAAACAAAAGCTGGTGTTGTTTCACTGAAGGAAAGGAGGAACTCCCAAAATAGAAATAGAGTCTTCTCACTCTCCATTCCTGCCACTTCCCACAAGACCATGCCAAGGAGCCAATTTAGATGCAGTGGCCAAAAGGACTTGTCCTCAGTTTTAGCTTATTTTGCCCCCTCTGTGTGTGGTCAGGACCGTGAGTCTGCCTCTTAGCTTCAGGTTTTCCCACCTTGTTATTACTGTAGAGGAGCTCTCTGGCCTCATACTTCTGCATGGTACATCAGCACTGTTTTCACATTATCTGACATTATCCTCCACTTAAATCAGATTTTCAGGTACTGACTGAAGTCACAAACAACATCAAGAAATATCTGATTCTGTGTTGCACCTTTACCTGGGCTAGTGGTTTACTGTCTTAGCTTCAGCTTCACCATCTGTAAAATGGGAACAGTAATGCTTATTTCATGGAAGTCCCTAAAGATTAAATTAGGCTGTATTTATTCAGCACCTAGACCATGCCTGGCAGGTAATAGTTGCTCACTTCTGCCAAAGCGATTAGTCAATAGGCAGATAAATGGCTTTGGGCTTCTCCCTTAGCTTCTTGATATCACTATTGAAGAACATTGCTGATGTCCATGAGGTGGTCAAAATTTATATTAGAAGGAAGAGAGGGGTCATCTTCCCCTGAATAATGAACATCTGACTGTGTGTGATTACCTTGGGAAGCACAGCTCCTAAAGGCTGAATTCATGCTGGCTTTAAGCAGGAAAAGTGTCTTTATGGCATTGGCTCTGTCTGCAAAGCTTCATCTCACACATACACTTCACATGCACACATAGAGAGACTGAAAAATCAGACCCACTGAGCCTCCAAACTCCTGAATAATCAGAAGAGCAGGACCAATATTGTACAGGATTAAGTTTGAGGGGTTTAGCATGAGAAAAAAACTCCAGCCCCTCTGATAATGTTTAATAATCAGCTCACCTCCTGTGTCAGTTTGCTGTCATTAAATTATGCTGTGTGACAAGCAGCCCCCAAATGTCAGTGGCTTACAACAGCTTAGGTTTGTTTTACCATCTCTTTATATATTGGTAGTCACAACATAGCTATAGTTCTACTTCACATACCTTCTCATTTTTTGGATCCAGGTTGAAGGAACATCCCCTATGAAAGCCCCATGACATTCATGGGGCCAAGGAAAGAGAAAAAGAGCTGACAGAAACACATAATCCTAAAACTTCTTCAGGGACATGGTTTGCATTACATCTAATCATATGCTACTGTTCAAAGCAAGTCACCTGGATAAATCTAACATCAGTGGGTCAGGAAAGTATCATCCTCTTACAGGAAGAGCTAGTGAATGCTTGAGGACACACCTCCAGTAGGGGATGAATTATGCTCTAAGTATGCCCAGGCATTCCCTGATTTCAAACTATTTTTCAATTTTTTCAAGCCAGACCAAGTCAAACCCATACCAGCATGTTAGACACACATGCTATGAGGTTACCAAAGGTCAGAGTTCTTCTTGAAGTTTCTTAGGGTCTGTGGACTCCAGATAGGATTTGTCTAACATATTCCCAACAGAAACTCATAAATACTTAAAAACATTTTGTTAGAGCAGGGATCCACTTACAAGAACAATAATTTATAGCAAAATATTCCTTTGAGGCATCTTTGTGGCTTTTAGGTATTTTTAGCTAAGGAATGTTACAGTCCCTTCCTAAAATTACTATGGCTAAAATAGACCTCCCATTGAGAAAAATGAAGGACAAATACAGAAAATAGGATGTGTATGCACCTTGTGAAGGATGGGCCCCTAAGGAATGGAGACATGCCATCACCAGATGATAAAAAGGATGGTGGACAGCCAAAACTTCAAGTGTTTAGGGAAAATCAGTTCTTCCACACCAAAGATAGTATAGGTATAAGTTCAGAAGCTATCTTTACCCAGATTTCAAACTAATTGCAACACCATTTATTCACCCACAGCCCCTGCCCCCTGAAATCCCATCACCTATCTTCCGTGTCTTCTGATTTCCCACTTTTTTACAACCCTGGAAAACTTTTCTGTCCTTGGATGTCTAAGCGAGCACTCCGTCACATTCTTGTAGTAGTGGTGTGAGGGCTTCCACTGAGCGTGCATGCCCACGAGAGAAAAAATATCACCCAGCTTCTTTGTTATCACCAGTAATTATCACGTTGGCTACTTATTGAGTCCCCTATAATGTTCTAGGCACGATGCTCCATAATTTTCACTTATTGTACCCACTCCTGAGTACAGGAGAAAATATATGATTACCCCAGCTAAAGGCATGAAACAATGGAGGCTCAGAAATGCCAACTGACTTCCCCAAGGTCACAGATTCTAATAACTGGAGAGCAGGAATTCAAACTCAGTTTTGCCTGACCTCAGTATCTAAGTGTTCCTGCTACATTATGCTTCCTTCCACTTTAATACTTTATGAAACAAGTGGAATGAAGGGCACGCCACGCTGGGCCTGAACAATGCCCATTAAGTGGAGCTCACACCTACCTTGTTCTTCCTGCACACTTCGATTCACTCAACAGACTGAAGAATGGAACAGGAGACACTTATTCCCATCCAGACAATAAATCATTGGCTTTCTATCTGTCACCAGCTCGATTTTCCAAAGATTTGTTTTAGTCAGTTTAATGAATTTTTGGATCACCTGGAAATTGCTCAGAATTAACCTGTGGCTGACATTAATGGATCTGCAACACAAGTTTCAAGCTCTCTCTAACCAGTCCAATTCATCCTTTCTGAAGAGGCCAGCTGCCTGACACTAGGCTACTCATTTGTTTTGATGATGATCTGCCCATTCCTGCATTGGTGGTGAGCAGGCATCTGAGGGGCCTGACGGGGACCCTGGGCACCGAATGCTGCTTCCGACCTGCCAGTGTGGGCAGGAGGTGGGGAATCCTAATAAACCCCATTACAACCTGGCACACTCTCCTCAGTTCTTTCAGGAGCCTTTGGCAAGCTTTGGCCTTCTTTGTTAGAATCCACTCCATATCCTAGCCACCCATGAGTCCTCTTAGATCTAACTCCAGATATCTCCCCAATCCAAATAGCTCTCTCCATCTCCATTGTTACCAACCTATCCAAGCTGCCCACACTTCGTGGTTGAATAGCTGCAAAAAGCATCCTCCTGGTGCTCCCTGCTTCCACTCCCACCCTTTGATAATCATTCTCTACAGAGTGGCTGGAGTGTTCATTTTAAATCACATGATGCTACCTCCCACTCTGCTTCAAAGTTCTCAGTGCATCTGGGATGAAATCCCACAAGAACCTTCATGACCTGGCTCTGCCTCCCTCCCAACCTTGCTCCAGCTTTCACTTGGCACTTGGACATTTGTCTCTTCCGCATTCCACACTCACGCCATGGTCTGTTTTGTTTGCAGTTCTATGCATAGTGCTTATGACTGAACTTGGCAAAGAGCAGGTACTTACTGTGTTGACTTTATTCCTTTACAGTATTGTCAAAGTCCTAGTAATGTGGGGCTAGTAAAATGGGGAGGTAGAGGGCTGCTGATCACTGCTGAGTGGTTTTACAACAAAGTTTCATTTCTGCAGAGTCCCATAGCTCACTGCCACCTTCATGCTCTGGTGCTCAAATTCCAATGTATCTGTCAGTTGACTCTCTAGACCCGGAAACCACACTTTCTTCTTCCAACGGCCAGATAGCAAACACTTGTAGGCCATTCGGTCTCAGTCACAACTACTCTACTCTGCTGTTGCAGTAAAAAAGCAGTCATAGAAATTCTGCAAAGGGATAGCTGTAGTGTGTGCCAGTAAAACTTTATTTACCTGCAGCAGGCTGGATCAGGCCCACTGGCCCTGGTTTGCCAAGCCTGGCTTTGGACTATAAGCTACTTGAGTACACCTAATACATGGGTGGTCCCCACTCACTAAGGGTCCATTGGGGAAGGTCCAGTGTGGTAGAGACAACAATTCACCCACTGCTGTGAAAATCAAGAAAGCTAGCTCCATAGCCTTGCATTTCTGGACCAGCCTTTCACATCGTGAAATCTTGGAATTAAGCCTGTGTTTTATTGTGGAAGTGTTGTCAGTCTTTCCTCTTAAAAATGGGATTAAATAATCTCTTGGGTGTGTTCTAAAGATCCAAGGAGATAACATAAACTATTCCAGATGAAGTGAGATCACCCATCACACACGTGTGCACGCATACTTTCACATGCATGCATGCAGGTACACACTCAGCAAAAATAGCTTTGATTGTCACTCCAGTTAATAACCTGGCTTTTGGTCCCAAGTGACGTTGACAATGTAGAGGCACAGGTGAATTGCTCAGAATAATAGAAGACATTTCTTTTGTGATATTTTACGGGGAAGAGAAGAAAGATGAGACAAATGTCAAGTAGAGAAGATTTGGGGAATGGAACCCAGGTGTTTGGAGGAGATTTTCACATTGTATGTGCTGTCAGATGTAAAACCTCTCCCTTTCCCATGGGCTCCAGTAAAATATCCCCTTCATATTACTTCATTGGGAAGTTGGATCTAGTTGTTTTCCAGAGGGGTTAATGTGCTGAAAGGCTGAGCCTGACCTGTTTTAGATGTGACTTGAGAACAAGGGCTCCCTTGCCTGGCACAGACTAGGTTCAGTAAAAGCTAGTTAGTTCCATTCTCATTCCACCTTAATCATTTCATCTTTACAAAAAAGTCTTTGTAATTCAGACTTGGTGCCAAAAATTTCAAGTAGTGGATGTTTGTTGAAGAGAGAAAATAATTCAAATGAGGCTTGCTCCATAGAGATCCCTTAAGGATACACCAGAATGGCTTGCAATTAACATACTCATTCTTAATATATAAATGGATTTTTCGAAAGTGCTGAAGTGTGCTTAAAAGCAATTTGATTGTCAGTAGTTTAAGCATTCTCTTTGCAACCTTTCCCCCACACTGTTCACACTACTGATGAGGGAGTTTTCCCAAGACAGGGGCAAATGGAGAGCAGCCCTTGCCCGCATTGTCACATTCTGCACAGGATCACCATCCTAGGGCTCTCTGGGAGAGAGAGCTCACTAGGGCCCATTCTGACGTTTTCCCATATGTTAGTGGTATGATATCGAATAAAGCACTCTTTTTCTCTGTGATTCTGTTTTGGGGGTGTTTGTTTGTTCTCAGTAAATTGAAACATCCTGTGTTCATGGATTGTTAAAATGTCAATATACCAAAAGTTACGTACAGATCTTTCTGGCATTGCCTCACATCCAAACTGATTCAAACTCTGGGGTGAAGGTGATCTAGGAAATCATTGTTCTTGTTGTTTGTCTCCCTCCGATCTTGGGGATGTGCCCACATGCACACAGACACAATTTCTTTCTCTTTTAGTCTCACATCTAAGAATCTATTGCTAAATACAAGATTGTGAAGATATTCTCCTATGTCTTCTTCTAAGAGTATTATGGTTTTAGCTCTTACATTTAGGTCTTCAATTGATTTTAAGTTAGTTTTTTTCTAAGGTGTGAGGTGGCATCTACCTTCATTCTTCTGCATATGGAAATCCAGTTGTCCCACCACCAACTGGTAAAGTTACTATTCTTTCCTCACTGAATAGTCTTGGCACTCTTGTCAAAAATCATCTGGCCATAGATGCATAGGCTTATTTCTGGACTCTGAATTCTATTCTGTTAGTATATATGCCTGGACTCTGAATTAGTATGTATTTCTGGACTCTGAATGGAATTCTATTCCATTAGTATATATGTCTACCCTTATGACAGTATCACACTGTTTTACTGACTATTAGCTTCTTAGTAAGTTTTGAAACAGGGAAATGTAAGTTCTCCCATATTGTTTTAGCTTTTCGTATGAATTTTTGCAATTCCATATGAATTTGAGGAACGGCTTTTTCATTTCTGCAAAAAAAAGTCATTGAAATTTTGATGGGCCATTGAACCCATAGATCACTTTCTGTGTATTGACATTTCAACAATGGTAGGTCTCCAATCCATGAACACAGAATGCTTTTTCATTTATTTGGGTCTTCTTTAATCTTTTTCAGCAATATTTTATAGTTTTCAGGGTGCAAGTCTTTTATTTTCTTGGTTAAATTATTTTAGACTTAAAATGGGGTTCCTTCCTTTTTCTTTTAATCTTACTTGAGGATAAATTTATTGATTCTAGAGAGAGAGAGACAGGGAGAGAAAAACATTAATATGAGAGAGAAACATCGATTGATCGCCTCCCACACACACCCCAACTGGGGATGAAATCACAATCTAGGTATGCACCCTGGCTGGGAATCAGACTTGCAACCCTCTGGTGCATGGGATGACCCTCCAACCACCAGAGTCAGCTGGCCAGGGCTAGGGTTGTTTTCTTAGTTGTTTTCCTGGGCTGTCATTGCAGGGGTATAGACCCAACTTGTGTTCATCTTGTCCCCTGCAGCTTTGCTGAATTTGATTACTCATTCTAGTATCTTTCTTGGAGATTCTTTGGGAGTTTCTGTATATAAGATCAGGTCATTTGTGATCAGAGATTATTTTCTTTCTTTTTTTCCAATTCAGATGACTTTTTATTTCTGTATTGTCTATTCAATACAGAAAGAATTCTAGTACAATTCTAATTGCTCTGACTAGAATTTCTAGTACAATGTCTAGTATAGAGTGAAAGTAGTCCTTCTTGTTCTGTTCTTGGTCTTCAGAGGAAAGCTTTCAGTCTGTCACCACTGGTATGATGTTAGCTGTGGGTTCTTCATACATGCCCTTTGTTGTATGGAGGAAGTTCCCTTCTGTTCCTGGTTTGCTGGGTTTTTTATATCATGAAAGGATGTTGGATTTTATCAAATATCTTTTCTTTATCATTTGAGATTATTGTATTTTTTCCATTTTGTTGATATGATGTATTACACAGATATATTTTCTTACATTGAACCACTCTCGTATTCCTGAGATAAAATCCTACTGGGCTGTGATGTATAATCCTTTTAATAGGCTGTTTTTTCTATTTGTTAGCATTTGTTGCTTTAAAATAATATTTTGAATAAAAGTAAAATCCTTGAAAACTTATATAACCATATTGTAATGGACTGTAGCCCTCTGTCTCCTGCCTAGATGTAACTAACTTACCTTCTGGTAATAGCACTAGATTTTTACTTTGATGATATGTTTGCTGTATAGAGGGTAGCTTCGTTAAATAGCTGTTCCTTTACATCCTTAAACATGTGCTTGTCTGTGTGAGTGTGGTCGAGGCAGTATAGCACAGTAGTCTACTCCGGGCTCTAGAATCAGCAGGGTCTGCACCCAGCTCCCAGTTCAGTCACATTCCATCTGAGGGAATTTTGACAGTGTCTCAGCTTCATTGAGGTTCAATTTCATCACAGGAATAATTTCGCCTCCAGCTGTCACTTAGCACAGTGCCTAGCATAAAACAGAAAGTCTCAATAAAAAGATCAATTCGTTTATCAGGACTATTTAGATGTAACAAATTACAAGCATGTTTTCTCTGTGTGCCTTTCCCTCAGGAAATTCATTTTGTCTGGAAAAAACTGTTCAGTTAATGTGATCCCATGGCAGTGGCTGTGGTCACATCCACCCAGCCAGGTATACTGTGAAAACAGTACCATCAGGTGTCTAAGGGTTCACAGTGAAGATTAAGAGTATTGACATTTCACCCAGATGGTAGCACAATGCCTCAGTGCCTAGGCCTTGGTGATGTCCTCTTCAGCTTTCTGAGTGCAGGGAAGGTTTTGGCTTCATCTAGCCTGGCCCTCCCTCCATCTCCCTCTTGGGCCAAGGGGAAGGTGTAATTCCTCATTGTGTCACTAGGTGGCAGGTGACTGTTTCCAGGCAGGAACCTTGGCTTGAATGGGTGTCCCGAACTTCAGTTGGAAAAACAATAAAAAGGTCAGGCATTTGAGCACCAACCTGAAGTTGTAGCCTTATTACAACCCAGCAACAGATAAATGCTCGTGCTGCTGCTTCATTTCTCTGTTGTTGCTCAAGAAGTGGCACAGTGTTGAGGGTAGACTGATCTTTCATCCTACACCCTATACAAAAGAAAAAGTTACACCCAATCCCAGGAATCATGTCACAACCTTAAAACTAAAGCATGCTCAAGGAATCACTATGACAAAAGTTCACAGAAAGGCAGGATTGCATGCTGGGAAAGAACATGGTCTCAGGAGTCACACTGCCCCAGTGAAGCCCATGCATGACCTTCTAGCTATGTGATCTTGGGCAAGGTACTCAGTCTCTTTGTGCCTTAGTCCTCTTATCTGTAAAATGGTCCAATAATAAAAGCTAGGTCTGGGCTTTTGGGAGGAGTACATGAGACAGGTGTAAAGCTATGAGAATATACCTGGCACATGGTAAGTACTCAGTAAATAAGACCTATTTTTCACTTGGCCAATGTTTGTGAGAGTTCATAACACTCCCCAAAGAGAAGTTGTGAGAATTAAATGAGCTGACACAGGTCAAGTGCTCGGACAGAGTCAGCACACAAATCAAGGTTAATTATCAGAACATTAAGGGGGAAAATTTTACAAAATACTGATGTAGAGTATAATCCCATTTTTAAAGCATATGGAGGGATAGGAAAACAACAGATCTTTTTCTTCTTCTTCCACCTCTGGTGCTGCTCCAAAGAACCTTTACTATGCTGATAATAAACTTGACCCTGGGCACCAGAATGAGCATTTTACTGGGTGGTAGAGAAGCCCTCAAGGCCCAAAGGGAAGGCTTACCTAATGGGATTGCAGGTATCCCCACCAGCTGTGCCCCATTCTGACCCTCACTCAGCCCAGGTCTCCTGGAAGAGGGGCTTAACCCTTCATGTGCCAAGAACCCCTTGGCAATCTGAGAAAGCCTATGGCTCTTTCTTACAATATTTTTTTGTTTCTTTGTTTGTTTTTTAATCCTTATCCAAGGGTATGTTTATTGATTCAAGGGGAAGAGAGAGAGAGAGAGAGAGAGAGAGAGGGGGAGGGAGGGAGAGAGAGAGAGAGAAACATCAATGTGAAAGAGAAATGATTGGTTGCCTCCTGTAGGCACCCCATCCAGGGGTCAAACCTGCAGCCTAGGTCTGTGCCCTGTCCAGGGGTACAACCTGCAACCCTTTGGTGCACAAGATGATGCTCCAACCCAGCTGAGCCACACAGCCAGGAATGCAATGGTGTTTTTAGATGCAGGAAATGGACTGCTTTGGATTACAAAAGAAGACTGTAATTTGATAGAAACTATCTATGATTTCTATAAGTGAAAAGTCACAGAATACAGGGTGTGGCAAAAGTGGGTTCACAGTTGTTCATATGGAAAAAAATAATAATACAAGAATAATCTCTGGCATACTTATAACTAATAGTACTACTAATAAATACTATTGTCATCTTGGTTTATATTCATAATGGACTAAAATGTTAAATTTTAAGTGGAAGTTAGTTAAAACTGTCATGAAAAAATTTCCACTCCAAAGCACAGACTCCTGAATTCTATCTGCAAATGTTTTGGGTCCATGGGCCCCAGGCAAAGAACTTGGCTCGGAAAAATACATGATGTTCCTACCACCTTAGGCATGCTGACGGAGTAGATGAGATTTTGTGCTTTACTTCAAGAACAACAGAAGTTCCATTATGCTCCTTGAAATCTAAGTGAATTGATTCAGAACACAGAGCTTATCACCTTTTTTAAATTATGAGATTGAGAAAAACTACAGCTCACCTTGAGGGGAAAATCCATCTAATTGCTATTGAATGGTATCAACAGCTCATTTTTTTTAACACCACAGTTCTGCATAGAGCAAGTTGGTTTGGATGGTCAATGGAAAAGAATACTATTTTAGGGCTTAATGAGAACAATTTCTCCATTCTTTAAAAAGTTCTTACTTCAGCCCTGGCTGGGCAGCTCATTTCATTGGAGCATCGTCCCATGCACCAAAAAGTTGTGGGTTCGATCCCTGGTCAGGGCACATGCCTAAGTTGTGGGTTTGATCCTCAGTAGGGATGCATATAGGAGTCAACCTATCAATGTTTCTTTCTCACATCAATGTCCACCCCCCTCTCCCTTCCTGTCTTTCTAAAATCAATAGACATATCCTTGGGTAAGGGTAAAAAAATAACAATATTAAAAAAGTTCTCACCTCACAACTGTATTGATGTGTTTCTTATCAACAAGTTTAGGAGTGGTGCCACATTGCTTTAAAAAAAAAAAGACTTTTCCTGAAAGCTTTCAGTCCTATTGATATTTGTGTGTATACATGTGTGTAAGTATATATATATATGCGTGCATTTTAACCAGAGTTATGAAATTAAAATAAATAATCCCATTCCTAACACAGAAAACCTTCTGAGATTGTTTCCAGAAAGAAACACCAAAAAGAGGCAGAGGAGACAGGAGGTTGGAGAGAGTAAGAGGACAGAGTCTCTTCACTCCTGGCCCCCAGGCTACAAATGTGTTTCCTTACTTATTTTCCTTTGTCAGGTCAGTTATGGTGACTTTGTATCACCAGAGAAACCACATTTAGAACATTTATCCCAGTTTCAAGGTTCAAAATGATTTAAAAAAAAAGGTTGTAGGATGTTCCTCTCGATTTTTCCCAGCTTGTGATTGCCTATTGCTTCTGGAAGCAGAGCCCCTAGAACAGTCAATTCCTACTGTGTCTGTAGCACACTCCCAATGCTGATACATTTCCTTAAAATAATCCCCATAAATCAAGTTACTTAACAGTTTAGCTAGGTCTGGACATGCCAGGACAACATGGTGTATAGTTGAACGATGCTTATTTCAACACCAGACCAAGCCAAAAGTTTGATTTGATAAAGACAGTCAATTCTAGGAAAAGAAAATGGTAAGAAGCACCCATTGCAGGGGAGAATTCATGCCTCTTGTCTTTAAGTGGCAGGGTGTAGATATCTTTCAGTACTATTTTCCAGGACAGTCTAAACAGAGCACTGAAGGCTTAGTTAGACTTAGACCAAGAGATTCAACATGCATGTGGGTGTCTTATGTGTGTCTACACTTGTACATGTGTCCACATGTTTGTGGCTTGAATTAGTACATATTTGATTCTGCATGTCCATGTGTTCATGTGTGTTTATGTGTTGATATGTTTATATGGTGGGTGTGCTGATGTGCACTATAGGTTAAATGACATGGTAGATACCTTGGCTATATGTTTTGCTTAACAAATACCACCAAAGAGAATCCTGTCATTCCCAGATTGAAAAGCCCAGATATTAGAAACCCTAAGATGGGAAGCAGAATCCTCTGAATCTGTAGAGTCTCCTGACACTCCATTCAGGTGAGCAAATGTGGGAAAGTTGAGTTAAAAGTTATTCTGGAAACAAAAATGTTCTTTAATATCCTGTCAAGCAAGACTACATAAGGGAGTTGAATACAAACTTGGGATGGATTTTTAAGATAAAACTTGAGATATTTTTTGAGTGACTATAAAATTAGTAAAGTATTAGATATGTGGATATAAAGGTTGATTGATGTCAAGTTGGGGAGTGCACTGAAAGCCAGGTCAAGGTGAGCGGCCCTGGGGAGCCCTCAGTGGCCCTGGCTGAAATGTGGCACCATGGGAAGCAGGCATGTCATCCCCAGGGAGGTCCTACCATTGGCCGTTGTCCCCAGGTCTTCTTCGTAGACAAATGTGGGCATATTCTAACAGGTACACTGGAGGGTTTCTTGTGGAAATAAAACTGAGTCTACTTGAACCCCAACTTTCCACTGACTGCCAGACCCCAGACTCTGCTGCACTCTCAGCTTTTTGAATTGCCCATTCCTGTTTATTACTTTATTAGTTCATTCAAGAAAAGTTTATTAAGGACCTACCATGTTTCAGGCTCTTTCCTTGGCACTGGGAGTTGTGCTGTGAACATAACCAACCAAATGCCTGTCCTCGTGGAGCATTCATTCTAGTTTGGAAGAGACAGGCAAGGCACAGGTTTAACCAGTGACTGATATACTACTCAATACATTAGAAAAGAATAAGTGCTTAGGAGGAATGATGATAAAGTAGACAAGTGAGTTAGGAAGAGAGAGGCAGTTTAGGGCATTAGGTAGGGCTATCAGGGAAGGTGGTGTTCAGGGTGAGAGCTGAGGATGTGAGGAGCGCGCGTGTGTCTGGAGAAAGAGAATTTTAAGTAGAGGGAACAGCCAGCTCAGAGGCCCTGGCATGGGAGCTCGTCTGCCATGTTAGCAGGATTAGGGACAAGCCAGTGTGGCTGGAGCAGAGTGAACGTGAAGGAAGTGAGGTCAGAGAGGAGGTAGAGATCGTACTCTCAGAGTTGACTAAATCTGATTTCTGGAAGAGTGAGCCAGGGGAGATGAGAAACAAAGGTAACGTTTTGTTTGTTTGTTCTGTTTTTTAAAGAGGCTCAGAACCAACCATGGGTTAGTAGTGAACTGGGTTCCCTGTTTAATTTCCAGCCAGTTTGGATTTAGCCCCTCTTAAGAGGCAGATGCCTGTTGGTGCAATCTGTATTCACACAGAGACTGAGGTCCGCGTTCCAGTATGTTCAACGCCTTTCTCTCTGGACGGTAGACTTGCCATCACCCATCAGCTGAATTCATGAGACACTGAGGACCCAGAGAGGTTGAACAAAGTATCCAAATCTCCATTTCCAGGGAAATGACGAGATCCAGGCTCCCCTTCACCCTACCCCTGTTCTGTCTTCTTTTCACACACATCTGGATATCAAAGGAAATTGAAGCCACCTGTAACGGATGAACCTCAGACAAGGGAACTCATCAGATGGATTGGCACAATTTGTTGGGTATTTTATCCTTTGGATTCTGATATCTCTTCCTCCTTTCCTTTGGTTTCTCCTTCCTTTTTTCCCTTTTATAAATATTCTATTCATAGGCAGAGATAAAAAGTAGTTTTTGTTGTTTTGTTTTGTTTTGTTTTTGACCAACCAACCACTTGGCCTGCAAAGACCGGGGCTCTACCTCCCTCTTCTCATTGACACCCTCTAGCATTTCCTCCAAACTCAGGCCACTGTGGCTTCTTGTTCAGTCAGTCCCCTCCCTGACCAAGGGAGGATTTCACTTCATCTTTTGTCTTTCTGAGCTCACATCTGCAGGAGTACCCACAACAAAGAGTATGGGTGGGCTCACTGTGTATTCTTCTAGGAGGAACTAAATTAAAGTCAGGGGGGATTTTCATCCTCTTCTGAACGTTGTCTCACAAAGAGTGTCCCTGAAAGACAGGCAGTCTGTTTTAAGTCTCCATGGTGTACAACAGGCTCTTTCCAGCCACCCCTTGCCTGCCATGCTCAACTGCTGGTTGTACAGAGTGCTTCTTGCTTTGAAAGTGTGTTCTGGCATGGTGTCTAGCAAACACCTAGAAACCCCGGTTCAACTCCCTTTGGCATTACTTCAGAAAATATAGCTTAAAAAGAACCCAGAGAAGCTATGAGTTTGGCTTAGTCCACCTAGTCCTGGGGTTTGGTGAGACTTGCTGGCCAATGAAAAGCTGTCTCCCCCTAAAATAAATCCTTTCCCATCCCAATTGCACAGATTCTCTCTTCTCCTCAATCCCAGAGTGCCTGTATTTTCACATCTGCTTTTGTTTCCTGTTAAACACTTGAGCATCTGTACCAGTGAGACATCAAGTGCTCCATTTAAGACCATTCTCAGTGGTGCTCAGACGTAGAGGACTAATCTGGTCTAAACATAATCAGTATCTTCAGCAATAAGCAGGGAATATTGGCATCTATCCATCACTGCTGTTGCTGTGTGCAGCCACATGATGTCGCTGTTGAAGACTGGTTATATTGAAGATTAGTTCAACAATTCTCCCTCTGGTGACCTAAATCCCAACAGAAGATGCAGTGGTTCTTTGAGGGAGAACAATTTCACTTCCTTGGGTTCAGCATGGCCAGTGGTGGTTAGTGCTCCCTTTTGTGAGATTATGACCCATTAGCACTCCTCAACCAGCCGCTGGCCTCAGAAGCACACACATGGTGTAAGGGCGTGGGAGTCTGTGGGAACTTCCTGCATCACACAAGACCATGCCCAAAATATCTCTCCTCTGTAAAACCACAGACTTTATTTTCGAGCTGAGTGTTATAATTATCCCAGGTCTAGGACATAGCTAGGACTTCTTCTTTCTTTAAAATAGTCTTATTTCAGGGGTCTTATTACCCTTCCTTGCCCCTTTGCCTTGGTCAGGGCCTCCTGGTCAACCTCGGCAACCAGAGATTCTCAGCTGCAAATCTCAAAGTGAAGAAATGGCATTCTGGGCCCAACTGAAAAACTATGTTGTCCAGCTTCCTCGCAGGCAGGGGCAGCCAATGCGATGTGAGTGAAGGCTGTTGGGTGGGACTTTGGGGAAATGGCCCTGGATCCTTTCCCCTTTCTTCCAGCTAGAGGCCAGACTCGTGGTGATAACCCTCAGAAACTCTCTTGAGCCATGAAGTGACTGTGAGGATAGAAACAATGAGATGAAGCTGTCGGAGTGAAAAATTAAGAAGAGTTTTGGTCCCTGATGATAAAGGAGCTACCATGCACTTTTGGACTGCCCCAACTCACCTTTTAGATGGACTCCCCAAACTTCAATATGTATACAAACTGTCTGTTAAAAATGCAGATTCTGATATAGTGGGTCTGGGTGGCCTGAGAGTCAGTTCAGGTCAGGGCTGCCTGATAAAATACAGCGCATGCTGTTAAAGTTGATTTCAGCTAAACAACAAATAAATATTCAGTGTAAATGTGTTCTAAATATAATTGCATAGGATGTGCTTGTGTTAAAAAATAGTAGAAATATGACCCAAATATTTTATAGTGAGACAATGGGTGAGCTTCATTTTGGGTGCAACAAAATTGCCTATAAACAGGGCCTTAAAGTTCAAGGGCTGGTAGATTTCTAAGTTTTTTTGGGGGGGGGGGGGGAGCAGATTTTTAGTATCATATCCAGGACAAAAAATTCACTCAATCTAAATCAAGTGAAAAAAATTAATAAAGTCAATGGAAAAGGTACATAGGAAACACCTTGGACTCTAAGACAAGAAATCCAGCAGGTCATTATGCAGTGGCTGGGGCCTCAGCAGTTGAGGACAGACGACTATCTCTGCCTCTGTCCCTGGGGTTGTGTTTTGTCCCATCTGTGCTGTCTGTACAAGGGGCACTATTCTTCTCACTGTGAACCAGCTGCTCCTCACCCCATAGTTTCTGATCCTATAGACTTGCAGCTTGCCCGTAGATTTACCACGATGTCAGCCCAGTCCTGGCTCTCCTGGAATGCAGGAGGCAGTGTGGCATTGTGGCTCATAGCAGGACTCTGGATGTATGCACTGGTGCTGCCTCTGTGGTACAATGGTGGGAGGCGCATCATCTTCTCTGTGCACTAGTTTCCTTGTCTGTATAATGGGAACACAATGATACCCACCTTGTAGGACTGCTGTGGGCTTGGAATAAGGTGAACTAGGCAAAGGCCTTAGTACAGGACCTGCTACAAAGTAAGCACTACATAAACCCATGTGGGCTTTTATTATAGCACAACTTCCAGCCTCAAGTTCCTACTGGCTCAGGGCCTCATAGTTTAAAATCTCCAGGGGAGAAGGGTCTGGTTGCCTCAAACTTGTCAGGCTGCCTCTGCAGAGGGCTGTGAGGAGGTTAACAAGGTCTTTGGAACAGCTGGGACCCTGGTATTGTGGGATCCCATAGGAGGAAGTCAGCCTTGCCTTATTTGGGAACAGCGTCCCAGAGAGGTGACACTGAGCATCTTGAAGGAGATTTCTAGATGGGAAAGGCAAAAAAGACTCCTAAGCAAAAGGAACAGAACATGCAATGCCTGATGCCCTCTTGGAGTTTCACTAGCCGAAGTGGTAAAGATGTGCAATGAGACAGAGAGCAGCAAGGGATAAGGATGCAAAGGCCAATGGGCAAGATGAAGAAGGTCCTTTGTTGGCACACTCAGGAGTTTGAACTTCATTCTGTAGGCTACTGCTCCCAGGCTACATCCCAAGAACTCCTCTTGGTCCCACATGCCTGGCCAGAGGTCTGTGAGTTAGTTCACTTTAAGGGTTTTCTTGGAAACCTTATGGTGGGATGGCTCAGGACAGGTTGATGTCCTCTCTCATTGTTCTGATCTGTACAATGGTGATGATAAAAGTGCCTGCCTTACTGAGTTGTGATGGCAAATACTTAGCACTAGCAGTTGCCCAATAAATGCTAATTATTATTATTCTTATTTCAAGGATAATTTTTAAATTAATATAAGCATTTTTAAGTCATTTGGGTGATCCACTCCCACTTATAACCTGGCATTGCAGGGGGATTATAATGCCCATGTTTGCATTAATATTTGTGTTCCCACTGGTACCAGTTAGCATGCATTTCACTGTCATGGGCCCATTGGAAAAGAATGGAGATGAGCTTCAGCCATAAAGGGTGACTTTGTAACAAGTGAGGTTCCAACAGTGTCAGGGCATGATGTTCAAACAAAGGTATCCCAGCTGTTCAAGGGCAGGAACGTAATGTGCTATCGTGGGACCAGCACCCAAAGGTGAACATCAGGAAAAAGAGCCTAAGTCACAGCCGCCAACGTGGGGCCATCCTCACTTTGCCAGGGGCACCTTAGTTTTTACAAAGCTACTTCATCTGTTCCACTGAGTTAATGTTGATTTCAATTTTATTGGTTCTAAAGTCTTACTTAAAAAAAAAAATTGTAAGTGTGACTTTATCATTGTGTAAGAGCTATTAACATAAAAGTTTATGCCAAGTTTTATGTTGGTACATATTTAAACCATAGTATAATAAAAATAATGTAAGGCAACACTAGGAGTTTGGAATTTCTGTATTATTACTATTCCTCATGTTGAGAATACTACAGATGGCCAGTGGGTACTTAAGGGCTTTTAGTTGGGGAGTGGCATGATTCTGTGTGTCAGAAAGCTCTGGCAGTGGGAAAGGGTGAAAGGTGGGAGCCAATTCTGTTGTCTCAGTAGTGCATGTTGCTGTGGGAAATTGACAACCTTATGGAAATAACGATACCTTCTCTTTGCTGGATTTCTATATCAGAAGTAGGTCAGCCAACAGGCCTGGTTTGCCTGGGACCTGAACCAGCTTTCTGAGCATACAGCGAGTACCGTCACACAGGGCCCCATGCTCAGAAAGGCGCCACACTTGGTTTAATGCTCTGTTTTTACAGTCTTGAAACTATGAATAATTTTTTAACAGGAACCCTGCACTTTCATTTTGCATTGAGTGCTGCAAGTTACATAGTCAGTCCTTCTTGGACTGAGGAGTTTCCCAGGATATGAAATGTTTTGTGCTAATCCTGGGGATGACCCAGACAAATGGCATGCATGGCCCAGGTGAGATAAAGAGGAAGAGAGGGTCACATTAGGGACATCTGGTGCTTTGACTCCCAAGCCCCTGGCTGCTCCAGGAGGGTAGCTGGCAGAGGATTTGCTGAGCCCCCCAGTTGGGATGAAGTGCACAGCAAGGCTCAGGATGTTGGCTTAGAGTCACAGGCTGGGCAGCTTCCAAAGGGGCTGCTCCCTGCAGAGCAGGAGTGGGGCTGGGGATGCCTGAAGAAGCAGCTGGATGTCATTTGGCATATGAGGAGTGAGTGGGGTGAGGAGGAGATGGCTTGGCTCTTTGTAAATTGTGACATAACGGTGGGAACAATATCCAGACACGTCTCCTGACAGGCTTGCTTTGTCCAAAGCATGAACCATTTACAGAAATCCCCTATCTACCTTAGAAGAAAAAGGTTCTGCCTTATCTGCAGCAAAACCCCAGCAAGATGCCTTGGTCGGTGTGGCTCAGTTGGCTGGAGCATCATCCCATAGCCAAAAGGATTCAGGCTGGATCCCTGGTCTGGAAGCATATGGAGGGTAGGGAGGGGGAGGGGGGCAACCAATCTGGATTTCTCTCTCACACTGATGTTTCTCTCTCTCTCTTTCTCTCTCCCTTCCTCTCTCTATAAAAGCAATAAAAAATGTCCTCAGGTGAGGATGATAATAATAATAATAATAATAATAAGAAGAAGAAGAAGAAGAAGAAGAAGAAGAAGAAGCTCGAGGTCCCTCTCTTAAAAAAAGAAGAAAAGCAAGATATGGTCCTGGCTCCTTCATAACCAGCTCCCAAATACAGCCCAACCCCAGTCTGCTGCTGCATCCCAGGGAATGACTGAGGCAAGAAAGAGGGAAAAATTGATACTTTATTTGACAGGGCCCATCCTCCAGCTGGAGCAAGATTCAAGGGACCCAGGATTGTGGAAAGCCACAGAGGCAGAAGCCTCAGGTCAAATATTTCTCAGTCATTGCAGCCAAAATGCCTTGTCTTTCCCCAGAAGATACTCACAGCCTGTCCATGTGAGCTAGAAAGAGCAGCTGTCTGAGTCGGCCAAACCTTCTGAAGGGGATAGGCTACATGATTCGGTGGGGTGCCAGGAGAAAACATTTGAATTTCTGTTCATCTTATGCTTTTATCACATTTCTTAATAGCTTGTTCTTGTACGTGCACTGTCATTTGGACACTACATAATTCAAGATATAATTTTTTTTGCATTTTTTTATTGTTGTTCAAGTACAGTTGTCTGCATTTTCCTGCCACCACTTTCCCTCACCCCACCCTCAATCCTTCCCCCCTTTGGCTTTGCCCATGGATCCTTTATACATGTTCCTTGATGACCCTTCCCTTTCTTTTCCCCATTATCCCCCCCCTCCCCTCTGGTTACTGTCAGTTTGTTCTTAATTTCAATATCTCTGGTTATATTTTGCTTGCTTGTTTGTTTTGTTGACTAGGTTCCACTTATAGGTGAGATCATCTGGTATTTGTCTTTCACTGCCTGGCTTACTTCACTTAGCATAATGCTCTCCAGTTCCATCCATGCTGTTGTGAAGGGTAGGAGCTCCTTCTTTCTGCTGTGTAGTATTCCATTGTGTAAATGTGCCAAAGTTTTTTGATCCATTAATTTACTGATGGGCACTTAGGTTGCTTCCAGCATGTGGCTATTGTAAATCGTGCTACTATAAACATTGGGATGCATAGGTTCTTTCGGATTGGTGTTTCAAGGTTCTTTGGTTATAGTCCCAGCAGTGGAATTGCTGGGTCAAAAGGCAGTTCCATTTTTAGCTTTTTGAGGAAATTCCATACTGTTTCCCACCATGGCTGTACCAGTCCGCATTCCCACCAACAATGTACTAGAGTCCCTTTTCTCCACAGCCTTGCCAGCACTTGTTTATTGATTTGTTTATGATGGTCATTCGGACAGGTGTGAAGTGGTACCTCATTGTGGTTTTAATCTGCATCTCTCTGATGGCTATCAACAAATAATTTCTATATGATCATTCTAACAATGGGGCACCCACTCACTTTTTTTTAAAAAGGTATTCACAACAAAAAATATTTGGAGAATATTGACTCAGATGTTGCCTCTGGAATCAAAAGAGGCTGTAAGTTTCTATTCAGGGTCTTTTCTCCTTCCCACAACTTGGCAGGTTCTGTGTCCTGACTATGCCTAAGGCAGCGTGTAGGTGCAATGAAGCTGCACGTGATCTGTGTCGTTCTGCATCTCCAATACGACACAGGGAGACAGAGGAGCTTAGTACATGTTTGTGAATAAGAGGCTGTGGGGGAGATTTAAATGGTGAAGGAGGAGTCACTGGGTGGATACAGGGTGGGGAGGTATTTTAGGCAAAAGAAAGAGTTTGGGCAAATATATGGGAAGAATAGTGTTCAGTTTGTGATTAAGAGAGGAACTTGAGTAGTGAGAATGAAGAGGGGGTGTTTCAGATGGCAGATGAGTTGGTGAGAGTGGAGAGAAGATAAAAGAGAAAAAGTGGGTTTCCCAGAACACTGCCTGGCATAGTAGGTGCTCAATAAACATTTTTTAATAAACACATAAAGGAATGAATTAAAGACAACTTTGAGTGCCAGGATAAGAACATGAAATTTGACTCCAGACAATGAAAAGGCACAGGAAAATATTAGTTAATATTTATTACCTTCCATAGTTTGGAGAATGGGGGTGATCTGCTCATTCATTGCAGAGCTGGAGAGGGGAGAGCTTCACTTTGGAAAACAGGGCACAATATGTATATGCCATTGTGGCAAATATTGTTGGTTGGATAGAGAGAGTTGAAGTCCAACACAGTGTCTGCTCCCATGGAGATGAAGTTCTATTAGTGGAAGCTGAGGCTGAAGAAACATTAGTGCACAGAAAAATAAGTAAATATAGAGCTATGAAAGGAAAATAGAGTACTATGAGATAGAATGATGGGGAAGGTTTCCATGATGAATTCCTACTTCAGATGAGCTTTAAAGATTTAGAATCAGCCAGGCATAGAGAGAGGAAAAGATTCTTTTCGGCAGAGAGAGACAATCTTATGCACGTGCCCTTGGTTGAGAAGGGCTTGACAGATTAGAGAAAGTAAACAAAACAGAACAAAACAACAAAATTAATGTGACTGGAGTACTGTGAGTCCTACGGAGAGAATGGCCCAAAGTGAGCCTGGAAACAGGCAGGGCCAGCTCAGCCCAGGCCTGGAAGACCTTACTAAGGATTATGATTCTTATCCAAAGAGCAAGAAGGTGTCACTGAGGGCCTAAGCAAAGGAGTGGAAAGCTTCTGTTTTTTTTTTTTTTTTTTTTTTTAACAGATTACCTCCAAGTGCATGGGTTCAGATGATATATACCTGGAAAAAAGACCTGCTTGTCTCTCTTTCCTCAAAATAGTCACAAGGTGTTTTATTTGTTAGTAATAGAACTCTGGTGTAAAAGTATATTAACAGTATTGATTAATTCTTTTGCACTTAAGAAGTGATCCAGCCCTGGCCAGGTGGCTCAATTGATTGGAGCATCATCCCACACACCAACAGGTTTTGGGTTTAATTCCTGGTCAGGACACATACCTAGGCTGGGAGTTTGATCCCTGGCCAGGGTGCATATGGGAGACAACCAATGAATGTTTCTCTGTCACACCCATGTTTCTCTCTCTCTCTCTCTCTCTCTCTCTCTTATCAATTAACACAACTCAACAATAGCTTCTCTATGATTTTTTTGACCCTTTCCTCATGGTCACAAGTTGGCTGCCACAGCTCCAAACATCACATCCTCCCCTGTCAATATCCAACACAGAGAGGAGAAGAAAGCCTTATCTTTATATCTCCCCTCCTCCCCTTTTTACCAGCAGTAGGTATATTTCCCAGAAATCTCTCAGCAGATTTCCTATTTATAGGGATTTGCTTACTGACCATTCCATAGGGAGGCTGAGAAAGGAAGTAGTCACTTGGTATGTATTTGAACTTGACATACAGTGATGTTATATCAGTGTATTTATTATATCAGTGTATTTTTTGACAGATGATTCTTCCATCCACACTTGGTTTTCTCCTCCATGTTGTAGGTGATTCTATACCCCCAGTTCATTCAGTCTAATGATTTCAGGGTTTAAATTTCCCAGGTTGTTTATCCTTTCTCCCACTGGTAGACATCTGCCATTGTACAACTTGATACTTTTGTACTCATTTCCCTGTGCACATGCCTAAGTTTCTCTGGAGTATGTAATGAGAATCACTGTCTGGGAAAAGCACACAACTTAGAGTCAGACCCACCAGGGCTGGAGTCTAGTCCTGCCACTGACCAGCTGCACGACCCTGGGCCAGTCCTCAAACCTTTCTCCCCCTGCTTCCTCATCTGAGTAGTAAGAGGTAATGATGTCATCATGAGAATCATTGTGAAATTAAATTATGTCATAAAATGACTGACAGAGACTGAGTGCAGAGCAGGTTTGCAGTTAGTGGTTCTCTCCTACTTTTCCCTCTGTTCTCTTTTTCCATCATTTATAAAATGGTGATTATGTCTTCATGTTGCTGGCCACCCAGAATCAAAGGGGATAAGTAAATGGGTAAAAACTTCAGGAAATTGCTGTCTTTACTATATAAAAATGTTCTAATGCCAGCAATATCACACATTTCAATGTAACAAGCTCTGTCTGGAAAAAGCCCAATGATTGTTACTATAACGAGAAAAGTTTGTGCAGCATCAATGTAACCTGGCAGCCAAGGACAGTGGACTGGAATGTGCATGTGTAAATAGTAACGACTTCACTGTACTAGTCAGTGGGGGTAGTAGATGGTGTCGAGTGAGCATGGGTACTGTGTGGCTGTTGTATTCAAAATGACTGAATGAGTAAAGCAATGAGTCTGCAATAAATTTTGCATTAAGCAAAATAGTTTCTTCCGTGGAAACTATTCGGGTGATTCAGAAGGCTGCAGCTATGGGCAACAGGTGATTGGCAGCTTCATCATGACAATGCACCCATTCATGCATCACGTCTCATGCAGAGTTTTTTGATGAAACATCAAATCACCCAGGTGACTCAGCCTCACTACAGCTCAGATTTGGCACCCTGCAACATCTGGCTTTTCCTAAAACTAAAATCACCTTTGAAAGGGAAGAGATTTCAGACCATCAGTGAGATTCAGGAAAATATGACAGGGGAGCTGATGGAATTGGGAGAACTGTGTGAGGTCCCAAGATGCCTACTTTGAAGGGGACTGAAGCATCATTGTCCTATGTACAATGTTTCCTGTATCTTGTATCTTTTTCAGTAAATGTCTCTATTTTTCATAGTACATGGCTGGATACTTTCTAGACAGACCTTGTACAAACATGTTTTACAAGTAAAAACCAGCCCTCACTCTTCCATTCATCAGATGTCTTTTGAGGTCTATCACAGAGCAGGCATGGGGTCATCAGAGATTCAACAAACAGACACAGACGTGGACTCCCTCTTCGTGCAAATGGTAGACTGTCTGCAGGGAAAGGCACAGGGCAACCAGCACACAGATAACTGCAAAGTGCTCCAAGTGACAGGAAGGAAAGTAACAGCTAATAACAACAACAATGATAACAGCAACAGAAATAAGCCAGTCAGTGAAAGACAAATACCATATGATCACACCTATAAGAGGAATCTAATGAACAAAACAAACTAATGAGCAAAACAGAACCAGAGGCATGGAAACATGAACAGACTGACAGCAGTCAGAGGGTAACAGGGAGGGGATAATTCTGGAGAGAAGGGGAAGGGGCTGGTCAAAGAACATGGATGAATGACCCGTGGACATGGACAACAGTGTGGGGACTGACCGTGGGAGTGGGAGAGGACAAAGGGGAGAAAGTTGGAACAACTGTAATAGAGTAACAATAAAATATTTTTTAAAACCCCAATGACAAATAATAATAACAAATAAAAATAATCTTAGCACTTATAATAAGTGCACTGAAACTAATTTGATTCTCATTTTATTCTCACAATAACCATGTGAGATCGATACTATTGCTGCATAAGTCACATTCCTGGCAGGAAGCAGATGGCCCACTCCAAGGGGTAACTGAGGTAAAGGCAATGAAGGGAATATTTACAGAGGTGTGGACAGGGCTAAAGCAAACCAATAGGGGATGGTGAGGTAACTGGCGGCCATCAGTGTCAGGGAGCAGTGACCACCCTTTGTGCTGAAGGTGTGCAGTAGGGAGTTATTTCTAAAGCTGAGGACAGGCTGCCCATCAGGAGCCTGGTCAGTGGGAACAGAGCCACCAGCAGGCAAGGAGCTGGGTGAATAAATGGTCTGATATCTTCTCTTGCCTCTCATTGACTGAATTCAGCCAGAAGACATGGGAAAAGCACTGGCCAGCCCAAGGGAGCATGGAGGAGGGGAAAAGGAGGGGAAGATAGAGAGTATCCCCTATAACTGTTATCCTCATTTACAAAAGAGGGAGGTGAGGCACAGAGAAGGGAGGAAACAGTATTAAAGGATAATCAAAAGGCAACTTTTTGATATCATGTGATCCAGGAGGACTTCTCTGAGGAGGTAACCCATGCAGTGAGAAGGAACCAGTGGAGAAAAGCAAGTTCCAGAGAGAAGCAAGTTCATGGGCAAAGATTCTAAGTAAGGAAAGTTCCAGGTGTGTTGGACAGAATGTCAGATCAGAGTAAGTGCAGTGTTTGAGCAGGGTGGAGAAAGGTATGTTAGAAAGCACTTATTACCAATGCTTTGAACTCTACATCTGATAGGTTAGCTATCTCCTTATCACTTAGTAATCAGGATGCTCACAGAAATGATTGAGTGTGGCTGCAAAATAAAGGAAGAAGTGAAGGCTATGCAAAGTGAAATAAAGAAAAATATACAGGGAACCAACAGTGAAGGGAAGGAAACCAGGACTCAAATCAATGGTTTAGAACAGAAGGAAGAAATAAACATTCAACCAGAACAGAAAGAAGAAACAAGAATTCAAAAAAATGAGGAGAGGCTGAGAAACCTCTGAGACAACTTTAAACATTCCAACATCTGAATCATAGGGTGCCAGAAGGAGAAGAGAAAGAAATTGAAAACTTATTTGAAAAAATAATGAAGGAGAACTTCCCCAATCTGGCCAAGGAAATTGAAGGGGAACTGGGAGCTCAGTTCCCTTTCTGGAAGTTCAGAAAGTCCCAAAGAGATTGGACACAAGGAATAACACACCAAGACACACCATAATTAAATTATCCAAGATTACAGATAGAGAAAAGCAGGAAGAGGAAAGGAGTTACCTACAAAGGAGTTCCCATAAGACTATCAATTGATTTCTCAAAGTAAACCTTGCAGGCAAGAATGGGCTGTAAAAAGTATTCCAAGCCATGAAAAGCAAGGATCTACATCCAAGATTACTCTATTCAGCAAAGCTATCATTTAGAATGAAAGGGCAGATAAACTGCTTCCCAGATAAGGTCAAGTTAAAGGAGCTCATTATCATCAAGCCCTTATTATATGAAATGTTAAAGGGACTCATCTCAAAAAAAGATAAAAATAATGAACAGTAAAATGACAACAAACTCACAATTATCAACAACTGAACCTAAAAAGCAAAAACAAACTAAGCAAACAACTAGAACAGGAACAGAATTACAAAAATGGAGATCACATGGAGGGTTATTAGTGGGCAGGGGGAGGGGAGAGAATGGGGAAAAAGGTACAGGGAATAAGTAGCATAAATGGTAGGCAGAAAATAGACAGGGGAAGGTTAAAGATGGTATAGGAAATGGAGAAACCAAAGAACTTATATGTATGACCCATGGACATGAACTAAGGGGGGTGGGAATGCTGCAGGGGACTGCAGGGTGGAGAGGGATAAAGGGGAGAAAAAAAATGGGACAACTGTAATGGCATAATCAATCAAATATACTTTTAAAAAAGAAAGCACTTTTTACTACCAGCAGGATCTGCTCCTAAGGAGGAGTTTCCTGCTTGTCAAGCTAATCTAGATCTAGAGAGGGCTGACTGTGGACACCAGGCTGGCTTCTCCTCATAGGTCACCCCACTGGTGAGCAGTGACCTAAGAGTGGCCACTCCTTGGCTGGAGGTTCTTGGCAGGATGGCCGTCCGGACAGACTGGCTAAGCTTGGCTCAGGGCCACAAGGATCCTGCAGTGCAACCATCAGTCCCCTGAACAACGAGAGCTACCTAGTTGCAACTGAATGTGTTTAAAATGCAATCCAGGTGCCAGGCCCTGTTCTGCATGCAGCACCACACGGGAGGCTGCATCCTTGGCAAACAGGATGCCCATATCCACAAGGGCATCACTTAGACTGAGACTGCACTGCAATTGTCTTTGGAGGGACGTTCCCAGAAGGTGCAGACGAAAGGGCGGCAGAGGGCACGTCTACTCTGGGTGGTGGGTGATCACTCCAGAAGGGATGGGGCGTATTTCTGAGGGGCAAACCAAGTCTTCCAGCTGTGTCACATGCTGGAATCCAGGTGTTGGAATTATATAATTTATGTATTTATTTTCATGATTTTTATCCATGTATGCATGTATATATCCATCCTTCCTTCTATTATCCATGTATGTGCTTCTATCTATCTATCTATCTATCTATCTATCTGTCTATCTATCTATCACACACATCTAACTATAGGACAAACCATTATTGATCGCTTACTCCATTTAAGGAATGGTTCCAAGCACATTAACTTATTTCATCCTCACAAAAATCATGTGAGGTAGGTATTGTAGTATAATGATTCCATTTTAAGATGGTGATATTGAGGCACAAAAGGTTTATGTAACTAGCCTAGGGTCATCACACAGCTAGTTAATGGGAGTGAGGAGATTCAAACCCAAGAAGTGTGGCTCCAGAGAAAGGCTGAAAGAATAATACAGTGACCACCTGTATGTCCCTCACCTTAGATTTAAAAAAAATGTTGCTGCTTTGCAATTTCTTCTCTCTCTCTCTCCACACACACACACACACACACACACACCCCACACAGGTGTTTTTCTGAACTAGTAAATTGCATGTATCATAATATTTCACCCTTAATACCTCAGCCTATACGTCTTAAGAATGATATATTCTGTTTCTTTTTTCCCAACTTTATTTAATTACACATAGTATAAAACTTACACACAGCACTGTATAAGGGTAAGGTGTACATGACTCAGCATATGTATATATTATGAAATGATTATCACAATAAGTTTAGTTAACACATCCGTCACCTCACACAGCTACAATTTTTTGTGTCTGTGATGAGAACTTTTAGCAACTTTCAAACGTACAGTGTAGTGTTGTTAACTATACTCACCATGCTGTTCATGCATCTCCAGGACTTACTGTGTCACTAGAGGACTGCACCTTCTGGCCACCTTCACCCATTCCCCACAACCCCCACGCTCCACCCATTTCTATGTATTCTGTTGTTATACAAGAGATTCCGCATATAAGGGAGATCATATGGTGCTTGTCTTTCTCTGCCTGACTTATGTCACTTAGCATCATGCTTTCAAGATCCATGTGTGTTGTCACTAATGGCAGGATTTCCTTTTTATGGCGGCATGATATTCCATTGTGTATGTGTCACATTTTTTTATCCGTTCATTAATCCACAGGCACTTAGGTTGTTTCATGACTTGGTCACCGTGAGTAATGCTGCAATAACATGTGGGTGCAGTATCCCTTTAAGATAGCGTTTTCATTTCCTTTGCTTACTTACCCAGAAGTGGATAACATGGTAGTGACTGGATCATATGGTAGTTCTATCTGTTTTTTATTTTTTAGGGAACCTCCATATTGTTTTTCATAGTGGCTGCCCCAGTTTATGTTCCTACCAAACAGTAGGTGAGGGTTCCAGTTTCTCCACATCCTTGCCAACACTTGTTATTGCTTGTGTTTTCCACAGTAGCCATTCTGACAGGTGTGAGGTGATACCTCCCTGTGGTTTCAATTTGCATTTCCCTGGTGATTAGTGATGCTGAGCATCTTTTGAATGTCTTCTTTGGGGAAATGTCTAGTCAGGTCCTTTGCTCATTTTCAATTGAATTACAATGGCTCCTCAAAAAACGTTGTTTTGTTCAACACCATTTAGTTGTAACATTGTAACAGTGGTGAGAAAAAAATAATCGATCACTGGGCTGGGGCCACTGTCAGTGTGGAGTTTGCGCTTTCTTCCCTTGTCTGTGAAGGTTTTCTCCAAGTGCTCTGGGCTGCCTCCCACATCCCAAAGATGTGCGCGTGAGGTGAATCAGTGTGTCTACATTGTTGCAGTCCGCGTGAGTGTTGGCAGGTGCGTGAGTGGCCCTGTGACGGGTGAGCAGTCAGTAGAATAGGCTCAGGTGATGAGAGCAAGAGAAAGTCCCTTCTGAGAGACAAAGAGGAAGTAGAGCTGATTTTGCTGAAGGAGAACCATCTCCCGCTGAGTGATCCTCCACCTCTCACCCTTATTATTGAAACTTGCAAAGCATGAAGGAAATTTCAACCCACTTTCCCCTCCCCAGCTTTAAAAATTCAGCTCTCTCTGCCAGCTCCCCATCAGGATGCCCACGAACATCAGACAATCCTCTGCCTTGGCTGATTCATCTACAAATTCCTCTGCCCCTGCTACAGGGCCACTCAGAGCTGACTGTTCCTTCCCTCAGCATCTTTTACACTTCCTCTAGCCACGAGTACAATAGAATGCTTTTCTAGTCCTGTCTGCTCTTTGTTTGTTTTTCCCTACCCCAAACCCATCTACTTGTTTCTGATTGGTGGTGGGAAAGCCAGTCTTTCTGACAGCTGGAGACTTAAATAGATCACAGCCCCTCAATGGATCTTACAATAAATAGCTATATTGCTCTGAGTGATGGCCTCTCTCAAAATGTGCTCTAAAGCTGGCGGAGGCATTAGCCTGGCACATTTGTACACCGTAACTCCTGTTCAGTATGTTGTGTTCCATGGGGAGCATCCTGAGCCAAATTTGACATTTCACAAAGTCCACAAGAGCTTTTTGGGGCAGTGTTTTAACAAAAATTTCTTTTTGAGGCTTGCACAAGGCAGGGAGCTTTGAAGATAGTAATAATTGTGATAGCAATAATGCCTCCATTTCTGGGCTCTTCTTATATTTGAGGCACTGTGCTAAGTGCTATGTGTGCACATCTCATTGAATCCTTGCTATGAGTCTTTGAGATATGGGTACAGCTATCATTCTAGCTTCACAAATGAGAAAACTGAGACTCAGAGAGGACAAGTCATTTGCCCCGCCCCCAGAGTTTCAGACTGTGTATGTCTGGGGTGGGACCTGAGAATGTACATTTCTAACAAGTTTCCAGGTAGTGCTGCTGGTCTAGGGACCACAATATGAAACCCACTGTGTTTCTGAGCATCTGGCTGTGTGCCTGTGTTTTGCCTGCTCTCCAGGGCAGACCCTCACTGCAGTTCAGCCAGTAGGTTTCATTATTCCCATTTTGAGGTTCAGGAGAGGGAAGTGGCTTTTACTCAGAAACACAAGTGTGTCCAGCCTCACTTCCACTCCTCTGCACACTAAACTGAAGATGCTTTCATGGAGCCAGACACATGGAGGGTTTCAGAAATAATTTTTGTGAAAAGAGTCTTGGCATGGTTTTTAAAATCATTGGGTCAGGTCAAGAATCCTGGTTAGGGTTTGCTCACCCCTCTGCCATCCCTGGATCACTGGAAGGAGTATGAGTCTTTACTCACAGAGTTCCTTCTGGTGCTGTTACTCTGACCTGGATATTCATCTGGTGGGACTTGGGAGGAAGGTCCCAGACTTTTTCTTCTATCCGTGTATTTGTGGTTCATGACTCCATGTGCCTTGTGCCCAGAAATGTTAACACTGTCCCTTCTCAGTGCTGTAAATGGCCCTCTGCTGGACTGAAAGAGTTTATGCAATTTCCAAA
Source organism: Tonatia bakeri (assembly GCA_004024845.1). Taxonomy (NCBI): domain Eukaryota; kingdom Metazoa; phylum Chordata; class Mammalia; order Chiroptera; family Phyllostomidae; genus Tonatia; species Tonatia bakeri. The sequence continues at coordinate 78,602 of PVIA01005274.1, forward strand.
AGGTTTAACATGGAAAGCACAGAGCCTTAGAAGGCGTCTGCGTAGCAAGTCTCAATCCTGGCTGCAGAGTCACATGAGGGAGGTGAAAAATGCCAACAGCCAGCCCCAGCAGAAGAGCTGGGGCACTTTAGTATCCCAGACGTGGACAACAGCATGGGAACTGACTGTGGGAGCGAGGGTGGATGGGCAGAGGAAGGCAAAGGTGGAAAAATTGGGACCACTCTAATGGAATAATAATAAAAATGATTATAATTTCTTTTAAAAAGCATTCCTGGTAAATTCTGAGATCAGCCAGGGGTAAGAACAGCTGAGTATGACTTGGAAGGCTGAGGGCTGATCCCTGCGATCCCAGTGCCCTGGGCCTGGGGAGGAACGAGAGAATTTGCAATTCTGACAAGCTGCCCGGTGAGGCGGGTGCCACCCTCCACACTCATACCTGGCGAAGTGCTCATCATTCATGTTGTTTTCAGAGAGCCAAACTTAGAACCATGGTGAGCGATGGCTTCAGGGCACACAACTGGTTCCCGGCACATCCAGGATGAAAACTCTGGTCCTCTGACTTTAGCCTGGGGAGTGCTTTGCTACTCAGCCTGGAACCTTCATTCATCCACTCAGCAGACATTTTTAAGGACCAGATAAGTACTTGGTGCTATTCTATGTGCTAGGGGTTTAGGACCAGAAAGATGGACAGAGTTCCTTTCCTCCCAGAGGTTACAGACTAGTAAAGTGGTTTCAGCTAGGGAGGATTGCACACCTGCCCCCACCCGGGACACTTGACAATGTCTAGAGACTTTTCTGGTTGTCACAACTGGGATAGAGGTGAGAGGGATGCAACTGGCATTTAGTGAATAGAGGCCAGGGATGCTGCTTAAACATCCTACAGTGCACAAGAGAGCCCCTTGTAACTCAGAATGATCTGTCCCACAGTGTCAACAGTGTTGCAGTGGAGAAACCCGGGCATACTGGGTAAAACAGACATACAAACAGGCAATGAAAACACACTGGGGCTGACCTCTGTGATGGAGGAAGTCGAGGGTGCTTTGGATCCAGAGAAAGGCACCTCATGCTTGGACTATTATTCCCATGTTACAGATGTGGCATCTGTGGCCCAGTGAGGTTGCATGACTTGCTCAAAGTCACACAGCTGATACATAGTGGAGCTGGAATTAGAACCAGGCATCTTGGCTGCCAGAGTCCATAACTTTGACCACTCTGCTACATGCAGATAATACTTCACTATATTGGAAGCATAAGAAATTGGGGTGGGGGATGGGATGTGGCCAGGATGCAAGCCACCTGAGTGGTTTAGGCATATCCCAATGGCAGTGGGAAATCATTGAAGGATTTAGCTGGGAAAGGGACATATTTTGATATCCAGGGAGTAGCATAAGTCAAGGAAGAGTCCAGATTAAAAGTTAATTGAGGTAGAGAAGCCTTTTAATTCATGATCCTAGAGGAAAGAAATATGGTTCCTTTGTATTCCAGGGAGAGCTAAGCATTTCTGAGCTTCTTAAGAAATCTCACCTGTCCAGTATCTCTCCCTGCAGGTGTCAGGGGGTCACCTATCATCCTGTGATAACATTAGAACAAAGTGGAAAAAAACGGGCTTCAGCACTGCATTTCAGAGGAGTCTTCTCCGTGGCTGGACCCATGGGGGTTAGCTAGCTCGCTAACTAGAGCTCAAAGATGGCAGAAGTGTTTGGCGATAGAAACACACAGCTATTAGCTATGATTATAGGGGAAGCCGATTGTGCTATGAGGGTGCTCTGCCTAACTTCTCCTAACCAGCAATTTCAAGCTGCCTCCTTTCCCCAGATTTCAGAAGAGGAAGAACCCAAACCTTGCAAGTGGCTCTGCATTGTTTATTTGTTATTTTAAAATGAATCAAATGGAAATTGATCTGCCTTCTTGGGAACTAACTCAGTGGCTGCCAAATGGCCTGGCTCTCCCACAGGTTTCAGTGGTGAACACCGCCCGTTAGCCATGATTGCTTCCATTGTGAATAATCAGAGAACTAATTACCGGCCCAGTGGCGTTGCCCTCACCAGCAGGTAACATAACTCACTACTAAGTGGGGTGAAAGTGACCCTCTCATGCTTTGGAGGAGGCAGGCATTACCCCAGAACATTCTGACACTTCTCTGCTCCAGGTCTCCCCCAAGGAAGCTGGGATCTAGTGAGATTCAACTTTAAGGAGAACCCTGCTCACCTCCCATTCCTTCTTTCTGAACAACTATTTATTGAGGACCTAAGCTTCAGACACTGGCCAAAGGAGCTGACATCCCATGGGATAAGCCAGATGATAAACAGGTGACTACAGAAGACCATTTAGTGGTGGTAAAGGCTGGGAAGGAAAACATCACATACCCTAGAGTAGAGTCCTTAGATGGGAGACTTCTCTGAAGAGGCAGCATCCCACAGAGAACTGACTGATGAGAAGGACGTGGTCCTGCAGAATAAGATCCCAGCAGATGCAGAGGCCTGAGGGAGCAGGAAGCTTGAGGTGTTCAAGGGTAGAAGGAGTGTGGCCGGAGTGAACTGAAGGGTGAGGAGAATGTAGGAGAGTAGGCAAGTCATTTCATCACAGCATCACCTGCTTGATGTCTTCAAACAGACCCTGCTTAGTGGGTCAGTCCCAGAGGGCTTCAGGAAAGAGGCATACAGAACTAGTCCGAGAACAGTGGAGAGAAGGAACAGAGAGTGCACATAAGGAGACCAGTGACCACGTGTGGCTGCTGGAGGCTCGGACCAAGATGCTTACAGCAGAAGTGAGGAGAAGGGCAGGATGTATTCTGCAGGTAGAGCCCCTGGACGCTGGGTAATGGTGTTGGATGATGACGATCGCAGGCCTCTGGACACTTCACTGCATTTCCTCCTCAGACCAGTGGACCGAACGCCTCTCTGCAAAGCACCCTCTTCTCCACCCTGTTTCTTACCCACCTGCTGCGGGCCTGGGTTTGCGCTCTCGTTGAGTGTTCTGCCTACTGTTGATACCAACTCTCAGAAGCAATAGACTTTTCTCAATAGCAAACCACAGTGGTTTTCAGAAAGCCTGCCATACAAATATGAAACAATATGTGTTATTTTTGGTTTGGGTTTATTTCTGGGTCACACGGACCTTTGAGATTCTCAGGAGGAGTGATGTGGACTCCCAGAAAAATGCGCTCACTTTCTGGATAGTTTATACATACATTTCGCTAAAGACTATCCATGAACATGAGGGGGGCCTGTGGACCCCAGCAAAGATTACCTTCTATCAAGCTCATTCCCTTGATCTGACAAATCTTTAAATGACATCCTTTTTTCAGCTTAGTGCCGCTCAGCATGCCTTGCCTTCCGAAGGCCTTGCCTGTCCTATGGAATAGTAAAGGGGACAGTGCTCTCTAGGGTATCTATTATCTCACCCATTTTCAAAGGGAGATAAACTGCCCTTGTTGAACCAAGTAAGCTCTTGGGGAAACCGGAACCTGTGGCACACACCAGGCACTAGTGAAGGGCCACACTTTGGGGAAAGATTAAGTAAGGTTGCAAGCTGAGAGGGTCTGGGCAAGTCCAGGCATTCGGGAGCGTCGAGTACCAGCACCCCTGCCCTAGCAGGCTGGGTCACTCGGAGAGGCAAATGAGAGAATGCACTCGAAAACCCCTTGACAAGCCTAACAGGTAGTACTTGAGGTATATGGCTCTAGGCCTTTGTCAAGATGTGCTTCCAAAGCTCCCTGCCCAGCAAAAGGAGGTGCTGTGATTTCAAGCAAACAAACTAATTTTCTTTTCAGTCTGCTACAATACCCTTTGAGGTAATTGGTGACATCCTAAGGAACCGGGGCTGGAAATTTTTCGCCTACACTCATAAAGCAGGTTGAATTAAACAACAGTTGGATTCGGCTGAGTAGCTGATGAATCACTGCTTATCACTGGATAGGGTCCAAAATGCAGCCATATCTGGGTTAGCTAGAAATGCATGGGGGCTGGGGAGTGGGATTCTGATCAGTTGACTATTCAGGTTAGGTGAGCTTTCCCTTTGTAGGCAACTGCCCACAAGGGGAGGTTGTTCCTGCCCCTGTGTTTACAAGGGTTTTTGAAGAACTGAGTCCACTGTTCTTCTTTGTCAGCAGGAACTAAGGAGGAAGAGGAAGCCTCGGTGAGCTCTGGTCATGCCAGCACCACTGTTGTCAGGGTGATGGCCACTGCCATGTAGAGAGCAGACAAGGACAGGTCGTAGGCTGCATGTTCAGTGTGAAGGAGAACTGACTCCTGGACGTTGGTACATCTGTAAAAAAGAAGCTTGTTTAGCCACTAGAAACTGACATTGCAAAACAATATTTAATGCCAAGAGAAGCTGTTAGGTCTCCTCCCACCAGTAAAAATAAAAACACATGGTGAAGTCATAACTCCCAGTATCTCAGAATGTAACCTTATTTGGAAACAAGGTAATTACAGATGTTATTAGTAAAAATGAGGTTATGCGCGAGTAAGGTAGGCCTCTATTCCAATATGCCTGGTGTCCTTATAGAACGGGAAGACACACAGACACACAGAGAGGGAACAAACACCATGTGAGGGCAGAGGCAGAGATCAGTGATGAGCTCTAAGCCAAGGAATAGGAAGGACCGCCAGCAACACAAGAAGCCGGAGAGAGGCAGGGACTCCCTACAGGTTTCCCAGGGAGCATGGCTCTGACAACACCTTGAGCTTAGACTTCTAGCTCCCAGACTGTGAGACGATAAATTTCTGCTGTTTTCAGCCACACAGTTTGTGGTGCTTTGTCTCCGCAGCTCTAGGAAATGAATGCAGAGGCCGTTGATGCTATATTGCTAAGTGAAAAAGCAACTAATAAATCATTGTGCAGAGTATGATCTCATTTATATAAAAATCATGATTAGGTAATTTCAAATGACAGGAAGGATACACAATAAAATACAGAGTTATCACTAGGTGATGAAATTGCAGGTTTAAATGTTTGTTCATTTTTCTAGTCCATATTTTCTAAATTCTCAAAACAAGTAGATTATTAGCATGGTAGGAGAAAAGATTATTTTTTATGAAAGAGATAATTTCCCCTGGAAATATGCCTCACACAAAAACCTTATAGCACAAATAGCATATTGAATTTGCTTCCTAGGGTCAGAGCCTTAAAACATTGCCTCTCTCACCCACATGTGCTCAGACTATGGCTCTTCACTGAAAGAGAAGCAGGAGGAGGGTTGGTCCCTCTCCCTTTCACAATCAGTGGCTCCCCAACACCATCTGGGTGTGACTCATAGAAGATCTGACAACCCCAGCCCTGCCAACTTCTCCACACTCATCTTCCATATCTAGCTACCCCAGCAATACTGGTCAGCTTGTACCTACACACACACACACACACACACACCACTTACACATATCTATGTAGTAATGCTCTGCCTCATTCCTGAAGGAACCTCATGTGCTTTCCCTCATAACACTATGCTGTGCCATGCCTGAGTGCCTTCACTCATGCTGTTTTCTTTACCAATATGAGCCTTCCCACCTCAATTTCAGTCATGCTGAGATCCTCAGCTTAAACACCAATTCCTCCAAGAAGCCCTCATTGAGAGCTTGGCCTCAAGGCCTTGTTAGGCCTTGATGGGGCTTCCACCTTGTGCTGGCTGGCATGTAGTAGGTCCTCACTTTATTCTAAAATGAATAAAAATAGTAGACCATGACTCCTGGGCTAATATAGGTAGGTAAAAATGGTAGTCTTCAGTTCAAGGGAAGAGCCCTTTAACAAGCAGCCCTTACCTACTTCAGTGTCCTTCCACCTAGCTCAGGGAAAGCTCTCTCTCCAAGGACTCTGAAAATAGCTCACTTCCCTTTGGATTTATAGGAAGATGTTTTGGAAAAGCTGCAAGTCTCAGACGACTCAGGAAAGGAAGTTGGCTGAAGCATGGTTTCATCCCACAGCAGACTGGCCATGTGAATGACCACACCCAGCTCCGTGGAACCCCCACGCCACTGTGCCTTTCCTGCTTTCCCCCCAACCCCCAGTAGAGAAGAAGGGTGACCTTCTCTGTTTCCAGTGTCAAAGCCATGGCAGTCAGAGATGTCACTAAGATAATACTCATCCTTGGGATCATAATCTTTTGGTGGACGAGAACAAACTTAATGACTCCAGGACCAAAATTAGAGCCCCAGATAATAAGTGCCTCATGATTCTGCTGAGGGAACAGCTTGCTTAGTTCAATTCTGCTAAAATATGGAGTAAATTATATCAGATGTTAATGGGTCCAGTATGGCAACGTAAGCAAAAACAGAGACAGACATCTTACAATTAGCTGTTTGCTCTTCTTTTTCTCTGCACAACCTCCTTCCTCTGCCTACACACATATGCATATATGTGTTTGGGCACACACACATCCACACACACACACACATATGTGCATGTAGATACACACATTTACACACAGGTGCACATATATGTGCAAACACACATATGCACACACGCCTTTACAGGAGCCCCATGACCATTTGTTCTTCAAGGAGGCCATGACAACAACATGCATATTTTAAAGTCAAAACTGGGTCAGCATCCCAGCTCTTCCACTAATTAGCTGTGTTACCCTAAGCAGCTTATTTACCTCTCTGAACCTCTATTTCTTTAGTTATAAAATGGGAATTGCAATAATATTTATGCTAGTCATTGTGACTGGCATGACACATATTAGGTGCACGCCTACAGTTTGGAGAATGAGTAAGCTTCCTTTCTCACCCCAGGGAGCCTCGATATTAGTAGGAGGAAAGGGCTGAAGGCTCAGCATGCTTGAACAATTTTAGAATTGTGGCAGCCACGTCCTGGGAAAGTCATCTAGAAAACAGGGCCAACTGGAGGTGTTTGGTGATAATCAGAAATCACAAAGAACACCATGTAATCCAGTAGTCTTTGAAATACCCATTAGCACAAACTGTTGAGAAAAAAAGCAAAGAGAGCCAAAGCATCATTCAGCACTCCATTTCAGACTGACATGCTTTAATCTAGCTTTTACATTTTTAATTATGTTAATCTAATTTTAGACATTAATGAGATTGTGGTGCACGGTATTTATTTCGATTTCAGCTTGTTTTCTTTCCTTCTCCATCCCCACCACCCATACTACCCCACCCCCCTCCCAACACAGTCAAACAATGCAGGATGCTAGAGCTAGCTATTTCCTGTGCATGCTGGGGACCACTTCCCAATGCGCATCTGTCTGGCTCTTTGCAAAGCATGGTCCACCAGCCAGCACCAGCGGCATCAAGTGGGAATTTGTTAAAAATACCAAATCTCAGGCCGCACTCCGAACCTCCTGAATCAGAATCTGCACTTTCAAAAGATCCCCCAGGCATTTTGAGTTCATTAAAGCATGAGAAATACTGTACCTGAGGACCCTCTAGACACTGGGTGATGTTTCTGTGAACATGGCTGGTCTATGGACCCATGAGCTGCAGTGAGCAACAAACCTCCTCAAAGCCAACCCATTGTTTTTCAAGGGTATTTGTACTTCTTGTTTGTTTATATTTCACTTGGGGACATAAGGAAACACACTGTCCTAAAAAATCCAATGCCCAGAGAGGAACATCAGTCCTTTGGTCATGCAAGTTTTGTTCTTTCACTGTTAGCTGCAACAGTGACAGGGACCCTGGTGACAATAAGCAGAGCTCATTTTTATTCTGTGTTCACTCTGTGCCAGACCTCATTCTCAGTGCTTTACAGGTAATAGCTCATGTCATCCTTCCAGCATCCCTGGGAATTGGGTGCCACTATTATCCCCATTTCACAGATGAGAAAATGGAGGCTCACAAGTATAAGTAACTTTTCCAAGTTTAGAGCTAGGTGGACTTGGAACCCAAGAGTCTGACTCCAGAACCTGAACTCTTACCAGTTATGTCCCCTGGGGGACCTCAAGTTAAGTGAAACACTGATTGCTTCATCCAACAAACATTTACAAAACACCTACAGAAACCCAGGCATGTGTGGAGCACTGGGAATAGGACTCTGGATGGAGACAAAGATTTCACCCCATGGAGCTTATAGAATAGTGGAAAGGAAGGACATTGACCAGATAATTACACATACATGCATGTATATGCACACATGTGTCCTTACAAATGGGGAGAGTGTTAGGGAGAAGAGACACACAGTGCTCTATGAGAAACTAGCAGGGGGAGCTGCATGGTGTGGTGTCAGGCTCGGCCTCCCTGGGAGAAAATCTTTGAGCTCAGGGGGTACAAACTGTCCAAAAAGAGACAAAGTGTAATGATGCCCTTGAGAAAGGGGTACCCAGGATGTGTGAAACACCTTAAAGGTGGAGGGCACGGGACGGAGTCGTCTGTCCAGTGGGGGAGAGAGAGCGACAGGCCCAACCAGGAGGCATTTGGAGGCCATACTATGAATGTCCTAATTCATGGTCCCATTATTTTGCACAGTCCCTCTCAGCATCCTGGGATGTCCCTCTACTCTCATCTCATCCCTGTTCCCATTCCCCATAGTCCAAGCCTTCCCATCCCCCTTGTCCTTTTAGGCTTCAGCCCTGCTCCACATCAGTACAGATTTGTAGTGGGAGTCATCAGGACAGAGTTGGTTGCATATGACAGAAGCCCAACTCAAAGGGTCTTAACCTTGAATTTTCCAGCTTCGGGAACAGCTGGATCCAGGTGCTCTGTATTGGCACTGGGAGTTCTTTCTCTCCATCTTTGAACTCTGACATTCTGGGTTGGCTTCATCTCCAGTGGGCCTCTTCCAGCTCTAGACCTTGTTACCAACAAAGAGACCTCTTTCCTAATGGTTCTATAACTGTTCCGAGAAGAAGTCCCAGTGGCCCAGCTTGGATGATGTGCTAGTCATTCCAGGACATGCTAATGATTTGGTTTTCCAGGCCAGGGCACCACCCCTGGAACCCAAGGCTCCTGAGAAATAATGTAAATAGTGACCATTTCAGGCACAATGGACATAGAGAAAGGGGACTAGAGAGAAGGGAATCATGGCTGGCTTCTTGGTGCTTTTTAACATTTCACCTGCAGTAACTTATTCCTCTCTTCATAATAGTAGGGTAACTGAATCATTCTTACCTATAGAAACTTACTCCAATTATAAAATGCCTTTGCTTATTTCTAAAATTCTGTATTAAAAGTAAACTTTTATCCTCAAACACATGCTACCTTTGGAAATGTCAGCATGGTAAGGGCAGCATCTTAGAATCCACAAGATGTGATTGAGTGCCCTAGTAGCGTGTGGTCTTGGGTGAGGCACCTGAAAAACCCCAAGTAATGAATTCTCATCTCATTGTCCCAGAGTTGCTGTGTTCTGCTCCCTCACCCCCAGCAGTGTGGCCTATGACAATAAGAACATAGTCAATATCTACTGAGGATGGAATTCTGTATCTTGGGACGGGGGAGAGTAGAAGGAGACAGACACACAGACAAACAAAAAGAGGAGTTGACACAGACAGATATAAATGGAGAGAGCAAGAAACCAAAAATAAAGAGTAGACTTACAGAGGAGTTTGGAGACATGTCCCAAGCACAGTTGTAAAATTGATCAAGATTGCATTTGTGCATGGATATGACGCTTGGGCCAAAGGACAGGAAGCACTTTGACCTGGAAGTTTCTCAGGAACTGTGGGCAGTTCCCATGCCTGGAAGGGAAGAGGAGGAGGGGGACCAGTGATGGGGAGGGCTACTCTTCGGGGATCTTTCTCCCATCCTTGGAGAGAGTGCAGGCAAACTGTGTCTGCCTCCAGCTCAGATCATGCACATGGTGTCCCCAACCAATGCAGACACATTCACCCCTCTCCTGCTGTTGATAAGACATTTACAAATTCAGTGAGAGAAAAATGTGGTCATTTATACTGCTGCGTTGTAAAGCTTGACATTAGTGGAGCTATTGGAGTCCATGAATCACAGAAGGAGGTAAAAATTCAAATGGATATAAATGTCCATTAATAGTAGGAAAGTTAAATAAATTACATTTCATCCATATCATGGAATAATGTGAAGCCATTATAAAAATGAGACAGACTTTTATGGAGTGCCACAGAAAGCTCTGCAAGAAATGCTAAGTTAAAATAAAAAGGCAAATTGCAGAACAATACCTATGTATAGTTCCATTTATTTGTGCTAGAAAAAATATCTTTGCATGTAAATGCACAGATAAAAAATCTATGCTAAGCAGTATAGTGATGATCTCCTTGGAGGAACTGAGCATAGTAGGATTAGATTTCTGTAATTTGTGTACATTTATATTCTTTATATGTTTTCACTGCCAAGCTATTCTCAACGAAAAATAATACATATATAAATGGCATCATTGTAATTGCCATGTGAGAGATAATAATGAAAGCTAGTGATTTGGAGAACAGAAAAAAATTAGTTAATTTACTCACCTTCAGTCTCATCACTATCCCTGCCATCACCATCAGCATCACTGATATTCTAACTCTGGCCACTGGTTTATTTGTGGTTTCCTGGCCAGGCTGGAATACCCTCCATTCTATCACTTTCCACCATTCTGCTCCTTCCACAGGGTTGTTTTAATTTTTTTTCAAACACATGTAAACTCCAGAGGTGATACCATTCCTACAATCACATAATATAGTGTATTAGTCAGGACAAGCATAGATATGCTGCAATAACAAATGACCCCTAAATTTCAGTGCCTCAGAACAACAGAGGTTTATTTCTTGCTCATGTTTTGAGTCCATCACAGGTCAGATATGGCTCTGCTCCAATCCTGAAGTCCAGGTTTAATGTCTGGAGCAGCATCTATCTGGGATGTTGCTGTTGTCGTGTTGAAAGCAACATGAGATCAGAGTGAACTGTACAATGGCTCTTAAAGTTTCTTCTTGGAAGAGAAGAGGCCCATATCACTCCTGTTCATGTTTCATTGACTAAAACAAGTCACAAGGCCAAGCCCAATGCTAAAGGTTCAGAGTCTCCCTGAGTGCTTGGATGAGGGTGGGGGTATAATGAGGAGGAAGCAGCAGATATTTTTGAACATTCATGAATGATTTTCAAAGACCTGAACCGCAGCCAATATTTCTGGGTAGCCCACTGTGCTCTAGATACTGAACCACACGAAGGGAGATGGAGACAACTCATATTAATAAAAACTAGATGTTTTTAGGCCTTATTACCCCCAGATACTGTGCTAAACTCATTGCAGGCATCAATTCATTTAATTTTTCCATCAGCTATTATTAGAGATGAGCAACTCAGGGCTTGGAAGGGTCATGTCACTTGCCCAAGTTCACACAATCCCTGCCCTCCAGGAGTGTTTATTCTCCAGGTACCCTAGGATGTGTCCCAGAGTTTAAGTAGAAAGATTGCTGATTACTTAATGCTTTTCAAGAATTAGTTAGTAACCTATCAATTACCCATCATATGCTAGAACTGAGCTGAGTTCTTAAAATGCTTTCAAAGAAAGGCCCTAGGGAAGTGCTTAGAAATATCACCAGGACCTTGTTCTTCCCATATTTCTGTTAGCTATATGACCTAGGGAAATTTCTCACCCTTTCTTAGCCTTCAGACCTTCATCTAAAACTGAGGATGTTATAGAGCCCACCCTTTGGGCTGTCCAGTCAGCAGGAACTATTTAGTGCCTCCTCTAAGTCAGATGCTGTTCCTGATATCAGTGCTTCCACCACAAGCAGGGCACTCTTGGCCCTTATTCTCTAGAGAGGAAGAAAGAAAGGAAGCCAATGAATCAACATATAACAATGTCTATATAATAAGTACTATAAAAAATAAGACAGAGAAGGAGACTGAGGGATGGCAGCGCTATTTGAAATTGAATGGTCAGCAAAGACCTTACTGATGAGGTGACATTCGAGCACAGAACCAAATAAAGTAAGGATGAACAGGTCATGTGAAGTTGTAAGGAAGTGTGTTTACGGTGGAGGAAATAGCAAATCTAAAGCCCGTGAGGCCAGGCTGTGTTCCCTGTGTGTGGGGAGCAGAGGAGGCCAGCGCAGCATGGCTGAAGCAGGTGAGCAAGGGGGAGACAGCAGGAGTGAGGTGGAGAGGGACAGGACCAGACGGCAAAGGACCTCATAAGCCACAGAAAGGAGTTTCAGTTCTATTCAACTGTGACTGTTAAGTGAGATAATCCATGGAGAGGTGCTTAGCACAGTGCCAGGTGCATAGCAAGCCTTCAACAAATGAATGGATGTCAGCAATTCTTATATATCTAAAATCTGAATGACCAAAGATTTACACAGGGCCTATTATGTGGATGCTTGGGAATCACTAGTGCATGTGGCAATCAAGGATGCACTTGAAAAGTTCGATTTGAGCATGAGAACCAGACAATAAAATAAATAAATAAATAAATAAATAAATAAATAAATAAATAAATAAATAAATAAATAAATAAAATAAGTAGATGAAGAGCATGTTAGAAATTGGTAAGTGTGATAGATAACAGATGGGGAAGAGGTGTCAAGATTCAGGCAGTAGGGTGTCAGGCTCTGATACTAAGGGATAAGTAGGCCTTGTTGAGAACAAAGACTCGAAGCAGCTGAGAGCTTTGGGGAAGCAGATTTCTAGGGAAAGAACTTTGCAGGCAGAGGAAACAGCTGAGCAAAGGCCTGGAGGTGGGACAATTGCTGGTACATTTAATGAACAGCAAAGACACCAGAGTACAGGAGCTGAGTGAATGAGGAGAGGAGCAAGGGTGGTGGGGGCCAGTTCATGCTGGACCTTGAAAGCCATTGCCAGGACTTCACCTTTTGTCATGAGTGCTCTGGGTGCCAACGTAGGGTCCTAAGCAGAGGAATGACATGATCTGAGGAAAGTTTTAACGGGCGGCTCCAACTGCTGGTTGCAGAAGATTGGACACTTGACAGGACGTGTTTGGAAGCAGGGAGATCATTAGTAAGCAATTGCTATAATCCAGTTATGGAATGATGGCAGTTGAAGCCCAGTGTGTAGCAGTGCAGATGATAAGAAGAAATAGGATTCTGGATCTACTTCGAAGTAGAGCCCTCTCCCCAGGCTCCTATTTCCTGCATCCCCAACCTCAATGTTATTACTGCCACAAACAATCAGGGAGAAGGGGGAGCCACCATCAGCACCCCACGCCTAAACTCTAAGCTGGAGACATCTCACGGGTCTCTATCCACCGCTTTGTTGGAGCACTGTCTCTTTCTTCATGCCAGCTGCTCCCACCTTCGATGGCATGGAAGCTGCTCCACTCAGCTCAAATTGGCAATCTGAGGCTGCGCATAAGAAGAGCACAGGATAAAGATGCCAGCGGCAGAACGCACGCTTTTACTTGAGAAGAATCTCCTCTCTCAGCCCTCTTGATGTTATTTTTAGAAGGCCCCCAATCACATAGACACCCTCTTAAAGTGTTAGAAAAGCAATCTCACCTGATGCCCTGTTGTCATGCAGACATTTTTTAAAAAGTCATTCTGTTTAAAAGAAATTAATGTATTCTGGTTTTCATGTGTTTACTCATTTATAAACTCATTTGCAAATAATTCCTATGACCCCAGTGGAGTCAGCCATATACCTGGCATTTGACTTTGACTGCACCTCAACCATAGTTGATAATAAACACATGAAAACATAATTTTACTAGAATATTATTTGAATACAAAAAACTAATATTCATTTTGCAATCATTTCTTAGTACCAGACATTCTAATAAGTGATAAAGATACAGTGTGGACATAATCAATACAGATCCTGACTGCATAGAGCATATAATTGAGTAGGCATATAGGTAAAGAATCAGTAATCCAGCTCACAAGCAGTGGAACATTGAAACAGGGGTGAAGGGTGCAGACTTCGGAGTCAACTCCTTGCTGGAGGATCTCAGGCAAGTTACCCAACCATTCTGTGCTTCAGTTTTCTCATTTGTCAAATGAAGGATAAGAAGATTACTTACTTCATAGATTTCTTGATGCATTAAATTCTTATGTACAAAGCTCTCGTGGAAACATTCAGCACATAGAAAACATCATGTGGGCGTTAGCTACTGTTATTAAAACAATTTAATTTAGATTATGGTTATTCTAGGAAAGGGACATACAGGATTTATATAAAAGTGGAAAAGTTTAAAAATAAAAGGTACAGAGGGCAGTCTCTCCATGGAGGTGAATTTACGGTGAGCCTGGAAGGATGTTGAGGTGCCAGCTTTGCAAAAGTGTAGGGCGAGGGGCCACAGGGCAAAGGGTTTGAGGCAGAAGAGGGGAAGGTGTAGGTGAAGATGCTGGTTGGTGAAGGGAGAGATTGGCTGTTCAGAGTTTAGAGAGGGTGGTGCAGTGCACAGTGAGCCTGTAAAGCCACCTGGTCCTTTCCCAAATCTTAGACACCAGGAAGCAAGAGACAAGTGGACTAACCTAAACTAGCCAATAGCAAGGTTAATGCCCCAGAAGAGCCTGGCATGGATCCTTGTCAAGTGGTCCTTCCAAAGACTAAGTCATTGTTAATTCCTACATACATTTGGCCTCTTTTCCTGCTTTGTCTAGGAGCAGACATGTTTTAGGAACTGTATCCAGCCCACATCCATGTGATCTTATATCTACCCCATCCCACAGGGTCAGCTCCTGCTGCAATGTTTGTGATATGTGATTCTGATCCCACTTTGAGTACAGCTCGTTGGACAAGGGGGCACAAAATGGACCAATCAGACTCTCCTGGGAATTTGGGGTCAGACTTCATTGTTCTTACCAGTTCAGTGTAGGCACTTAAACTGAAATACCATGAACAGAAACTGGGTGGGTACATTTGAGTCATGGGAAATAAAGGCAGAAAATATTGCTTTCCAGAGAGTTAAAAAGAAAATCTAATTAGCTGAGACCAGCACAGAGGAGGGAGAATGCGGGCCCAGAATGAGAAGGAGAGAAGAGAGTGGTCTTGGACCCTGGTATGTTCAGTTATAGGAGATACTCTTAAACACTTCCAATGAAGCTTAGACTGCTTTGAGTCAACTTTTCTGACTTGCAACCCAGCATTCCCTGAGAAACTCTTTCATCTCCTTGACCATTCCATGAAATGCTGAGACAGGAACCATTACATTGTTGACCTTCTCAGGTCTGGGTGGGTAGTGGGCACCGTATGATTTCATGGGCAATCTGCAGGATCTTTTGCTTCTTTGAGCCTTTTAAAGTAGAAAATTCTCAGCAACTAACACATGTGCATGCCTAGAACCAAAAAATCCAGCTCAACGTGTAAGCTATTTGTGCATGAGTTTATGCAAATAGCAATAGTGTTAGGTAGTTCATCCTGGAATTTCTCCTTATCTGGGCATCTGGTTGACTAAAACATTGGAAGGAGCATAGAGACAGGTCTCTCCACAGAGTAGCATTTAGGGATTTCTTTTTAACAACTTTCTCTTCTTGATTAATTTGTTGTAGAATTCATAATAATAGTTAATATTTACTGGTTATTCCTATGGGCCAGATACTGCTTGGAGCAATTCACATAAATTAATTAAATTAATTTTCAGAGCAATCCTATGAAATAGGTGCTATCATCCCTGTTTATAAATAAAAAACTGAAACATAGAAAATTAAGCACTTTCTCAAGAGCTCCTGCTAAGACCTGTCAGAATTGGAATTAAAACTCAGCTATGGAGTTCCAGAGTCCAGGCTTTCAACAATTACACTACATTTCATAATGCATATGGCTGGTTCTGTAGCTGACTTATATTGGGTTGCCCAAAAAGTTCATTTGGTTTTTTTTCTATAAGATGACTCTAGTAGCACTCAGTTTTCTTTAACTTCATTCAAAACAATTTTGATAGATTGTATTGTGACAGCTATCATATCAGCATGCATTAAAAAAACTTACCAAAATTTTTATTTATCCATTTTAGTACTGGAGATAGAAGATATGCAACATTTTTGGTATATTATGCTTCATTATTTAAAAAAAGGTAAAGACGCAACTGAAATGCAAACAAAGATTGGTACAGTGTGTGAAAAATGTGCTGTGACTGACAGAACATGTCAAAAGTGGTTTGCAAAGTTTTGTGCTGGAGATTTCTCACTGGAAGATGCTCCACGCTCGGGCAGACCAGTTGAAGTTGATAGTGATCAAAGTGAGACATTAACTGAGAACAACCAATGTTATACCACATGGGAGATAGCCAACATACTCAAAATATCCAAATCAGTAAAGTTATTAGTGAAAATGAAAAATGTGTTTTTTATTTTATGGGAAAAAAAGCACATGAACTTTTGGGCTGGCCCAGTATCATTTCATGCTCCTGTCAGTTTACTGTTTTATTTCTCCAAGATGATAGAAAATCTCCTTCCCCATCCTCTCTGCTAACACCACGCTCTCCCTCCAGTCCCAAATATTTAGCAGTTGTGGCAGCACAACCAAAAAGCATCATTTGTATGTGGCACAGTAGAGCCATTAGGGAAATAACTTACCTGAGGAAATAAAAATTATAGTTAGCATTTATTTACTATTTAATGTATGCCAAGCTGCATCCTTTGCAGTCATTATTTCATTTAATCATTAAATTTCCCCATGAGGAAGATATAATCATTTCCCCTATTTTGCAGATAATACAACTCAGACTTAAAAAGATTATATGACTTAGCGAGGGTCACAGGGCTAGTAATACGATGGAGCCAATATTTAAACCCCTGTTGTATGACACATAGATACACAACCAAAGCCGTGACTATTTTAACTACCAAGATCCTTGGTTCCAGAACTGGAAGGAGAGGTGAGGCTGAACCTGTATGGACCTTGCAATTCAGATCAGTACATTTTGAATCCTAGGGATTCATGCATGAATGCTAAAAATCACAGGCTACAGTATAAGAGGGGGTTGAATCCAAAAGGGTTGTTTGGTGACATTTCTGGGGACACTGGGTGCACCAGAGGTCATTGGTGGTCTTAGCAATACTTCTTTCAACAGGGACTTTTGGAGTTGTGTGGTGGTTCCAACTCTATCTCATCACCTTTGGCACTCATGGGGCCCTCATCCCCTCACGCATAGGGGGCAGTGAAGAGCAGAAAGGAAAAAGCAGGCCTCACATAACGGCCTAGTCCAGATATTCCCCAAAGACTCCCAGAATCAGTGAGGCTACTGGTATTGGTAAGCTCTAGGTGGCAGTGGGGTTATTGCCATTGTAGATAGGATGCAGGCAGAGAATTAAGGCTCTAGGGTGTGTGTCCAGGACGATCAATCTAGTTTTGTCATCCATGGTCTATTAACAGAGATTACACACTCGTCAACACAATACAGCTTTACTCACCAAAGATTCATAGGACACCTGCTATGTGCCACATACTACAGCATACTGCACACACAACAGAAGAAGCATTACACCCACAGATAATTGAATTCAAGGCGATGCTTTTAGATGAGAGAGGCGACAACAGAGGCAAAAGAATGTAAGATCTTTCCACATGTTCACATGTGCCAACACTAAGCTAAGAACTTTATTGAATCTATTTAATACTCACAAAAACAAAACAACAAAAAAATACTGCCAGTAAGCAGTGGTACCAGGTTTCAGATTTCCAACTAAATCCTTCAGGCTCCTGATCCCAAGTATGTAAACACCATGCTCTGTGGCTTCTCATGTTTGTCAAGTTGTTGTTTTCTTTCTTAAAACAGGCTTCAAGTATTCATGGGAAGTTTTCCTTGGAGAGACTCCACTCTCACCCCACGAGCTGACAGCACTGGTGCCTGCTGAGGAGTCAGAATGGGGAGTATACATGGAGGGGAGGTGACACCGCTGTCCCTGAGAAGGGCTTGAGCTTGTTCTGTAGGTTTCTGTGGGTGAGTTTGATCTGGTTTTTGTTTTTTAACACAGCCACAAATAGTTGATGTGGTAAAACTGTCCACCTCACCAGCCTCTCTGCTGGAATCTGCATCTCAACCTTGTAGGGCCCAGAGACATGATTTAGCCTAAAAGAAAATGTGTCGGCCACAGAGGTGCTGACACAAGCATTTCATTCCTTTCCTTCAGGGAGGCCGTAGTCACTGTAAGCAGACAGGAAGGTGGCGATTTGTCCATGCCTGCTGAGACCAGAGTCTAGAATTCAAGCAGGGCAGCACTCTAGAGAGCTTGTCCTATCTGGGGACATGGAATGGAAATACAGGTAGGGCAATGTCAATGTTATGCTTCTGGTTTGCAAACAACAGGGACCAATGCAGGCCAGTATAGCTGAAAAGAGATGTATTAAAGGTTATTAATTCATGGCACCTCCAGGAGGTGGAGTGGATTGAATGGTGGCCCACAAAAAGATACCTTCGTATTTGAACCCAGTGAATGTGACCTTATTTGGAAAAACAAAAAGTCTCTGCAGATGTAATTAAGTTAAGGATCTTGAGATAAGGAGCTTATTCTGGATTAACCTGGTGGGCCCTTAATCCAATGACAAGTGTCCATGTAAGAACTAGGTAGAAAGAGACTTGGTGCACTCAGAAGAGAAGACACAGAGAGGAGGAGAAGACAACGTGACCTCAGAGGCAGAGATTGGAGTGATGTGATCGTAAGTCAAGGAATGCAGACAGCCACCGGAAGGTGCCAGAAGCGAAGAACTAATTCTCCCCTACCGCCTCTAGAGGAAATGTGGCCCTGCAGACACCTTGATTTTGAATGTCTGGCTTCCAAAACTGTGACAAAATAAGTTTCTGTTTTTTAAGCCACCAAGTTTGTGGTCATTTGTAACAACAGCAACAGAAAACTAATAGAGGTGGAGAGAACAGACACTGAGGCTACCTCAAAGACATCCTTGAGAAGTGTAAACTCACACTGCAGAACTGGTGCAGCAGAGGTATTGCTGTCCCCACGGTGGGCCCCATGGCCCTTGCAGGGCCAGCGCCCGAGCGCTTTCCTAAGCTGTGGGCCCCTGAACAGCTGGGTGGAAATGCTGCCATTACAGGAAGTACCAACTTCTAAGGCAAAGTCTGCAACATGCAACCTGATTGGTGGAACCCAGGCCACATGCTTTCACTCTAGCTCTCAGGCAGGGAGGCTGGGAAAAATGGTGTCTGGTTTCTGTAGAAAAAAGTGGGGGACTTAAGGGCAGGGAATCCCCAGACATAGGGAGGTGCTGGGCAGTCAAGAAGAGGGAAAGGTATCCTGTAGAGATGGCTGGCAGAGCAGACCCGCCTCCTGTTCCCCGACTCCTCCCATTCCTTAGAAATAATAGCCAATTTCCAGTGTTTTTAAGCATCAGCTGTCTTACGGCCATCTTGCTGAGTGAGCGGTAGGTCGGACGTCTTACGTATGGCTATAATAAACTACGAGTCTTGCTCACCCAGTTTCATTACTGTGGCAGCTGGGGTTTACTTTTATTGTTCAGAGTTAGCTTTTCCTTGTTGTTGATGTTTGCCCCACACTGAAGGCTGTGCATGGATGCAGGCCACAGTCTGTGCTCTGGCCCCACCACTGTCCTCCCTGCTGCCTGGGCCCCAGCCACCCTCATCTCACCACAGCTTCTTGAACTTTCCAGGTACCTTCCTCCTCAGGGCTTTTCTTTACCCATTCCCTTCTGCCCGGAGTTCACATCCCCTGAGCCTGACAGAATTTACTACCTCACTTGATTCAGTTTCAACACTATGCCCAAATGTCATTCCTTCTGGGAAAACCTTTCCTGACCACCCAGTCTAAAATAGCTGCCCCTTTCTTCCCTTTACTCTGCTTTATTGTTGAAGCACTTATCACTAGTTAGCATAAATTGCACATTTAGTTGCTTATTTTTATCGTATCTCCCTCCCAAACTAGAATGTAAGTTCCATGAGGGGAGGAATTTTTATGGGTTTTTTTTTTTTGTGTGTGTGTATGTGCTTAGAAGAATTCCTGGCACGGTGCTCAATAATACCACTCAAATACAGAACCTGTATTGTTACTAAGAGTTTAAGTATTTTTTTTCTTCCCCACCAGGATTTACCCATTTCTGGGCAATGATTTAATCTTATTCCAGATCTCCCCAAAAGAGCCCAGCAGAGTGTTGGGCACATAGAGAGCCCCAGGGAATATTTGCCAGAGGGATGAATGAATGGATGGGCAAATTTATACTTTTATTAAACTTAAAAACTTGGATGATTCTCAAGTTGAGATTTCTCCTAATGGTGTTTCCCAGCCTTAAGCCAGCATCCAGTATAATTGGAGCTGTTTTTCTGTAGCTTTATTCAGGCATATAGTAGTTATATGTTTTTGCACATGTAGACTCTTATTCTAGTAAGTAGCAATAAGTATCCACTTAACTTGCATGTTTTTATTTATTAGCAGAAGAACTCTCTTTCCCCAAGACAAAAACTGGTGCCAATGTCAATCTATAAAAAACAGATAAACAGGAAATGTCTCTGGCCAGGGGCCTATGAACTTGCCCATGTGATCAGGGGCCTATGAACTTGCCCACGTGATCTCCCTTTATAGCATCATGGCTATAAGCTCTGAGTCTCACTAGCAGTTTTGGGAACACCTGTACTGACAAGAGCAAGGATTTCACCTTTCTTGACTCCACCTGAAGTTTCCCAAGGCCAGCAGAAATGGTCTTTCCTAAAGCAGCAGACTTTACTTCTCAAAAGTAGACTCTGTCCTGTGCCTGGCCCCTTGTTCTGTGGTGCAGTTTCTCAGCTCCATCAACACTGTAGACCAGGCCATTCAATCCTATGGGCAGCTCTGCTGGCATTGTAGGATGCTTACCAGCACCCCTGACCTCTACATACCAGATGCCAGTAGTAGCACTCCAGACATGGCAACCAAAATCATCTTCATGTTGCCAGAGGTCCTCTGACGAGGGAGGGCAAAATTACCTACATTGAGAAGCTCTGCTCTGAGGCTAATACTCACATTTTTTTCTCACCATTTTATGGGATTATCATCTAAATCACTTCTATCCAAGATACATAAAAGGCTCGGTTTCCATGGATATTGACATTTGGGTCCTCCATTTAAGCTCCTGTGGATTTTATTCTTTCATCAATAAGACTCAAGGCTCTTGCTGACTCTTTAACCACATTCTGAGAATTTTGTGAAGCTCCACCCCATTCCACTGTTTGGCCTCTCTTTACTTTCAATGGGTTCCCCTTTCTCACAGCTCTGTGGACCTCATTCAAAATGCAGTGATCCTGTAAAGGCTTGGGGGAAGAGGGCACTGGTTAGCCATGACATAGCAAACACATTTTCCTGTGTTTGGAACTGTGAGGCCTTTTATGATTTACCAGGAATATATCCAGACTCCTAAATTGTCTAAATTTTTTTAAAAAATGACCTTGAACATAAATGATCTTTGGATAACAAGTGAGAAAATTCATATTGCTAAAGCAGAAAGCCATCCTGTGTGCTTTCCAAAAGGAGGTCTATTGTATTAGCAGGGAAAGGGAGGTTCAGGCATACCTCTGACTGTTTATGTTATTCATCCATTTCACAACTCTCTAAAAAGACACCAGGCTTGGGTTTCTATATTTCTAAGCTTCCTGTGCTCACTAATTTCTCTATAGAAGAAGAGCAGGTGGCCCAGCTGTCACAAAGTACCTAGGAAGGAAGTTGTCGGAGTTTGGTTCATTGGCACAGGAATGACGGAATGTCAATTTCCCTTCTAACTGCATGTCATCCTCAGGAATCAAATAAGCAATTATAGGAGGCTAAATTGAATTCGTTTCACGTTCAGATGGGCAGCCTGTGCCTAGGATGCTCCACCAAGGGGACACAGCTTTTGTGACTAAAGAGATAATAGTAAGTGTGGGGGGCAGGGGGAGAGCATGGCAGGAGGTTTGTCTTTGAGCCATGCTGCCTCCTTCCAACTCAGGGTCAGCCTGGCTGAAGTTGTCACTGGCAGCTTCCTACCTGGTTTCCCATGCCTACTCCCCTGATCTCACTCCTCTGCTTACTCCAAGCCTAGAGCTGTGAAAAGTGGCAGTGACATGGCTCTAAGGGTGGGATTTTGGGCATTAAGTCAAGGTGTGGAGGTGTGTGCCCGTGTAAGATCAGCCCCTTTCATGTGTGACTCTTCCCAGGAGCCTCTATAGAGCATCTATTTCATTGATCCTGCCAAGTAATGTGGTGCTCTCTGAAGTCAAATAAAAGAGGAAAAGGATGAAAGAAAGGCTCATTTTTTTTTTAATGTCAGTTACTGAACGACAAGTGATTAAATGAGCTAATCCATGTAACTCTCTAAAATAGGTATGGTAAAATAGGTATCTCTCCATTTCTATAAAATTTTACTTGACAGAGATGATGCTCACTGTATGTTCACGTTCTCCCCTGTAATTCCTTGCATTCCTTGATATTAGTTTAGGGCCATGTGACTCATTATGGCTGATGAGCTGTAGCAGAAATGATCAGTGTCACTTCTTGGCCAAGGAAGTCCAGAGGCTTCCCCGCACCACACCCCCAGTCTCTCCTATTGTAGCAAACATGGAGGTCACATGGTCCAAATGGAGCAACACCAAGGTAGTGGAGGGTAGTGTTCATTATGCTTACAGACTCATATATGGAAGGGCATTTAGAAGCCTGGTACTTGTGCCCTTCACCAGCATTCCGGCCAAGTTCATTTCCAGCCTCTTCTTGCACATTTTCAGTAGCAAAGCACTCACCACCTCCTGAGGTCCTTATAATGTGGTCGAGCTCTGTATCCAGTAGTCCTGATTTTATGCTTGGGAGCCGCACAAATCGATTATCCTTTCTCTTAAACAAAACAGATATCCCAGTATTTGGACTAGATACTCTGTCCTCCAAGAGATTTTCTTTCCTCAAGCTTAGTTCTTTAAGTTCTTTCTCTCATTCACCTCTCAAACTACAAACAGGGAAACAGATACCCACAGAGGGCAAGTGACAATCAAAGTGCAAATCATTCCGTTATGACAGAACCTGACACTGAACCCTCAAAGCTCCACGAGGGAAAGGATTTGTTTTGTTCATACACTAGTGTATTCTAGAATAGTGCCTGGCATATAGTAGGTGCTCAATTAATATTAGTTGAACAAATGAATGAGCCCAAGTCCCAACTTCTAGTTCATTTTTTCTCTTTCCTTTAAATGATGTGAAGAAATCAATAGTTGATTTTAAATTCCATGCTGAGCTCATATTTTGGAGCTCTTGGGCACCAAACACTATGATAACACTGCTGCAATTTAAATTAAACTTGTATCAAATAGGCTTGGGCATTAAGGCACCTTGACTTAGCAAAATATGTATACACATACACACAATTATATATAATAGTATACATATATGTGTGTGTGTATATATATACACACACACATATATATATATAAAATCTTAAAGATGGTGGTGAAGATATATGTGACCACTGCATCTCCCATTCCCCCAGCTTTAAATTTTGTTGGTTCTACACTAATACATTTCTCATGGACAGTGTTCCTGATGCCATGCATTCTAATTCTCTCCACCAATATCCCCATACTCTCTAAAGCCTTGTTAAAAACACATGCATTTTGAAGCATATTTCAATAGTTTGGGTAATAGCTTCATGGATTCAAGTTAAGCACAATAACAGAATGTACTTAGCTTTCAGCATTATAATTGGTATTTACATTTTTTTTTGCTGTAATAAGGCATTATAATAAAGGCAAACCTTTTTTTTTTTTTGAAAAGACAGATACGATCCTGGGATGAAAATGGACACTGGTTAATAAAACTACAGATAAGAATACCCTTGCATGATGCCATTGTGATTAGGCAATAATTCAAATACATCTGCCTCGTCGTGACTCTCCTGCCCCCAGCAGATGAGGCAACATGTTCCTCAGAAGATGTAGTTGGGGAGGCAGATGCAGATCCCAGCTCTGCCTTGCTGTGGTGACCCACCTTTGCATTATGTGTAAAATGAGAATAAGATGAAATTAATGTATTCATTCATTTCAAAAACAGTTTTGGAACTCCTAGGAAGTGCCATGTGCTGAGAGCTTAATTGCTTTTACAATAAAGGGAAGAGCAGTCACCAGCTAGTGAGTTATCTGGGCGGCTGTGAGGGTGGGAGGGGGGTTGGTAGGTAGATGGATATGTAGGTGTGTGATGGGTGGGTGGATGAATGGATGGACAGATGGATGAACAGCAGATAGATAGAAAACGTGGTAGAGTCTTTCTTTGCACTTCCAGGATCATTCCCCTTTATCTAGTAACTGCAGTCTAATTCTTAGGGAATCATGCTTCTTCATCCTCTGTCCATACGGTTTATGGGGTGATCTGGCTCTATCTCTGACCAGTGGGTCCATCTTGGCTAAAAAGACCACTGATTCAAGCCTAGGTGGAATCTAGAAGCTCTCGTTCTGGAACTGGAGCAGGCTCGAGCTAGAGAGAAGCAACTTTTTTCTACTGGACTTGGATTTAGGAAGCTGTAAGCTTGGCTCTGCTTGGTGCACTATGGGCAGACGGGGGGCAGAGAGAGAGAGAGCGCGCCTATAAGGGAAGCCACCAGACAGGAAAGCAAAATTGAGGGAAGGGGAGAGAATACTGATTAAATGATTTGAACATCTGAATTCTGTCATGCCGGATACTAACACCTGGGCTTTTGAATTCATGTTAAATTTTACATTTCTACTTTTGTGTGCATACATTTTTCTTTTGGCCTCTTGCAATCAAAAGAGTTATAAATAACACTGATATGCAATGCAGCAGAAGGACTCAGTTTTTGCACAATGTGCTATAGAGGATGGAAAGTGGAATCAGTCACAGCATCCTACTCACTGCCTCCTGGGCGAATAACCACGGCCAGTAGGCCAGGTCTGACCTGCCTAAATGTTTTGATACAGTTCACAAGCTAATTCGATGTGGGCTGCTTCTCAGATATACCCAAATATTTGCATTTTAGTGGACAAGAAGCAATGGCAAGTCTTTTATGGATGGCCTTCTATTCAACCAAGCAAGTAAACTCAGTTTTGAGAATGTGTCTCTTACTCCAAGAACTCAATAAAACTATTTTCTCTTTGAAGGAACCAAAAGAAAGTGGCCAGTAAACACACTTATTTTCCCCGGAGGATTCCTTGTGTGTAAAAGGTTGCTCACCATCATTTCTGATAGCTGATATCCTCCAACGGTCTCTCCAGCTTTAAAACTCTAAGGTCTCATGAAAAGGCCGGTGAGAAGGTTTTCTTTGCCTCATCATATAATACCCTCCAAGCTCAGCACAGAGGGCAGCACAAAGGAGACTCTAGTAAGTAATTAGTGAATAATTAATGAAAAAATTTGACCCCTCCAGATCCTCCTTCCCTATCTTCTCACTTCAGAGGACCCCAGTAGGGAAGGACCTTAAGAGGCAATTAGATTTCAAAGTCATCATATAAAGAAACAATCATAGAGAGTTAAAATGTCCCTTAAAATTTAAGCCACTCACTCTGAAGAAGCAGGTAGTTTCTCAGTATGTCCACCTGAGTCCCCTTCCCCTCCATTTGGATTGACTATTGTGTCCTGTGCTGAGCAACTGAAGAAGAAGTTGACTTGTGTTTAAGGGACCATGCGGACTAAACTCAGCAGCCTGGCACTCAGCATGGGAAGAAGCTCATACTAGGAAAGGCAAAAGGGCAAATGGAGGGATCTGTATGATCAGATCTTCTATATCCTGCTTTCTCAGGCTGTGAGTGGGATGGAGATTTAAATAACCATGTGATTAAAAAATTTCCCTCCTCTGCCCCAACCTCCTCCTCCCCCTTCACCCCCTTTCTTCCTCCCTTCTCTTCTCTTCCCCTGTCTTCCTCTTGCCCACCCCGTCCCCACCTCACTCAGTACAATTTGGATAACTAAAATGTACTTCTGATACAACTATGCTGTGTTCCTAAACTTTCACAGACCAATGAATGTCTCCAGTAAAAGGCACAAAAAGGAGTGTGCCCTCTATCCCCTGATGCCCATGCCTACACAGAACATTCCACAGGTGGCAGAGAGCATTCTTTGTGTCCTTCCTGCTTCCATCTTCAGGTGATCTTCAGGAAACAGAAAGATCGGGAGGAACTGCTTCAAGCAAGTGCCACATTAGGTTCTAAAACCACTATGATTCATCCTTTTTCCATCCAAATAAAATCCCTGTCTTTACAGTAAGTGTGATGAATGGAAATGGTATCCTCAGAGAGTTAATGCACATCTTTCAGGCTTTTATTCCCCCTTTCTCTTTTTTGTCCCCATCTTCTTTTCAGTTTGCAGTGCAACAAAGTTCGTAGGGAAGGGTTTTATAGAAAATCCATGTCTGGGGATTTATTCAGGCCTTTGTCGTAAATTATGGCAACATAGAGCCAGTCTCTTGCTATACAATTCGAAATGTTTCAACAAGGAGGTTACAATGAAGTCCATAGCTCTCTTCAGCTGGAGCGGGACTGGGAGCGGGCAGGTGCTCTCCCAGATAGGAGTGAGACGGGCGCGAATCAAAGGCTGCCTTTGGTGAGGAGGCAAAGCTGACTTTTCGAAGGGAAGACAGTCTTTTTCCCCCAAACAATGCAATGTTGAACTAGAATTGTCTTTTTAGAACTCCGATCAGCATCTATGGGGCACAGAAGTCACAGCACGCAAGACTAAAGCATTTCCCTGCATGAAAAATGACCTCATCCCTTGATGCATCTTTGCAGTTCGTATAATGACCTTTAAAATCGAGTTGTGAAGAACTGGACAAAGTGGGGAAAAAAATCCAGCATAAAGCTCCGAAAAGATGATAAGGGGTTGTTTAAATGCCTGCTAATAGGGCGCTGTGCCATCCATGACCTACTGCATAAACCAAGGGAGTTGGCAAAGCCACTTTCCTCAGCATCTCTGGGTAAAAATCTAATGTGAGAATTAAGAATGACTTTAATGGTCGGTTTCTGTTCTGAGCCACATCTCTATGGCCTGACTGACCCTAGACTCAGTCTTCATGGAAACTTCTAGAGATGTTCAGTGGTCCAGCTGCCCATCTCAGATAAGCAGGGTGGTCCTCACCAACCATTAGATGACTCTGTTGCTTAAATTCAGCTTTGAGTAGGAACTTGTGGGTCTTTTCAATTGCAACAGATGAAGTTTTATCTGCAGGATTCTGGATCTTCTTTGTAGTTTATTTCTCAAGACTGCTGCCACCTATTCCGGAGATCCACTCTGACCACTTGACTAAAAGAATCTTCTCATACCCCTGTCACTGGCTACTACCTCACCTTTTATTTTCTTCCTGAGTGTTAACATATGTTCTTCCTCACTAACATATTTATTTGTATATTGTCTCTCTCCTCCCATAGAACCTAAGGTCTGAGAACCTGAGTCTGTCTCATTCACCGTGGTGTTTGCAGCACCCAGAATGGTGCCTGACACTGCAATTGTGAAATGAAATTGTGGATAAAGGAACGGCTTTCCTTTCTAACAATAATTTTCACACATGTAGCTTATTTTGTGCAAGCTAAATATTCTGGCATTATATTCTTAAATAATTTAGAATACTCTTACACTTGAGATTTCATAGAATAATCTTACTGCCAGCTCCAAGAAGCCAGGAAAGGGTAATATAATCCTTTGCAACAGGCACAAATGGCAATAAATGTGGACTTTGGAAACTGTGGAGGCACATGTGACAGATGGGGTCTTCTGGAAGCAGATGTTAACACATGTGACAGGTGGGGTCTTCTGGAAGCATATGTTGAGCTGGAGTCTGGGTTTGGAAGTGTTTGCTGAGAATTAACACCTAAGAAATGAAGGGGAAGGAAGGAGGTTGGAGGGAGAGATAAGAAGCCTTGGACTCTCAATGCAGTGGGGCTTAGTTCTGCGGCAAGTACTGGGTGGTGTCAGAGTGACTCAAGTGGGTTCTTACATCTACCCCTGCCTCACTGCATGACAGAGTGTGGGCTGACCTGGGGCCAGCTCCCAGCAGTGAGGCCCAACCAAAAGAGCTGACTGCTGGAAGCCCTCTTCAGGTCACACTCCGTGGAGCAGGAGAGTGAGTGCCCCCTGGACAAGGGCACCTCCTCTGCACTTCAACGTTGTAAATTTCAAGCTAAAACAAGAGCCTTCACAAAGAAGTCTGGCTACCCAGTGTTTTCGAAGATGAGCCACAAATAGTCCAATTCCTAAATTAGAAGTCACGTCCTGTAAGTGCTTGCTGACTTGGCAACAGCCACACTGACATAATTTCACAAATAATGATGTTATCCCAGGCAAAAGTTGCATTAGATCAATTACCACTCTATTTTGGTGCCATCTGAGTAGCTCTCTATGTTTATTTCAGTTCACCTATTTTTAAACTAAAGCTCTCAAGCTTCTGAACCACAACCATGAACTACCTTCCTTTTCCAGTCCTTGACAGCATCTGGCTCACATTTTGAACTAAAGAGGGTGATTTGAATAGCCTCTCCCTGTCTCTCTTCTCAGTTCCTAAGTGGGGGAGGGAGAGGGGGAAGGAGAGGGGTGGTTCAGCTATAAGGAGAGTCAAAAACTTAAGACAAAATAGAAAGGAGGGAATATTGTTATCTTAGGACAATGAAAGGAGATTAATGTGGACTGTGACAGGAGGAGGTTTGGGTTAGTTTGGAGAATATTTTCTACTTTTCAGTATGAGGAATTGGGGAATGTTTTCCTTTTGGGGAAGAATGTTGAACATGGTTGGGGCTGGACCATCCAGAGAGGTGGTTAAACCTGAGATACACCCCCTGTGGCTGGTGTTTTGGGTTGAATTGTGTTGTCTCTAAACTCTTATGTTGAAGTCCTAACCCTTGGCACCGCAGAATGTGACCTTATTTAGAAATTAAGTGGTTACAGAAGTTGAAGTGAGGTCATTGGGGTGGTTCCTAATCCAATATAACTAGTGTCTTTATGAAAGGGGGTGATTTTGACACAGACAGACATGCATAGAGGGAAAAGAGGTAAGGAGGCACAGGGAGGAGGCCTTTGTTACTGGCTGAATGTTTGGGTTCCCCCATTCTCACCCCACACAGGGAGAAACCCAGTCCTCCTCCTCTGTGGCCACGCCTCTACTCTCACACAACTACCACACTCACACTTCTCTGACACCAGATGTTGGGGGAGTTTTCCCACATGAAGCAATTCTGCAACACCAGCTGGGTGTCCTACAGTTTAACTCAGTTCTGACACTATCTACCTGGAGATAACATCAGGTCCCAAAAGTTAAAGATACACACTTCAGGTGCCAATTATAAGAAGTAGGTACCCACAACTTCTGTCTGATTTGGCTACAAATCAGAGATTCCCATGACTGCATCCTCACGTTTGATGAATTTGCTAGAACAACCCTCAGAACTCAGGGAAACACTTATGTTTACTAGTTTATTAAAGAACATGATAAAGGATACAAATGAACAGCCAGATGAAGAGACGTGTAGGGTGAGGTTTGGGAGGGTTCCCATGGGGTTGGGATTGGACACCCTCCTGGTGTGGATGTGTTCACCCTCCTGGAAACTCTCTGAGCCCAATACCATACTCCTGGGATTTTATGGAGGCTTCCTCATGCAGGCATGATCACTCATTAACTCCATATCCAGCCCCTCTCTGGACAATGGGGGGCGAGGCTTAAAATTCCAACCTTCTGATCACAACTTGGTCTTTCTGGGGACCAGCTCCCATCCCTGGAGTAGCTTCAGGGTGAAGGATTCCCTGAGTCCCAGGAAGTGGAGAATTTAGAGTCTTGCTGTCATACAGAGGACCCGTCAGAAAAGGCAGAAACACCTCCTTCTTTTTTCCCTCCTCTCCAATGTATCTTCACCTTTTCATTTCCTGCCCTCTGGTCTCTCTCTGAATTTATTAAACAGTGAAAGTGCTGGCAGTAATATGGGTCTCCCTCTGTTCCAGTGCCCTCGTATATCAAATGGGCATAATAAAATAATGGATGTGAAAGTGGCGTGGAGAGGAATCTGAAAGATAATGTACATGAAGTGTAAGTGCACAGCAAGTCCTTGGTAAAAAGATGCCAAAATCATCATTATTGTGGTAAGGAAGAACTTCACATTATACTTCACCATGCATGTCTCTCACTGTAATTAGTGATTACAAATGATAATTAATGAGTAAATTATTATTATTATTATTATTATTGGCAAATCAAAGTCCACTTCTAATCTCTCTGTCACTCCTGGGGTGTGTAATGGGTCACACAAGGCTGAGTTCAAAGCTTGGCTGTGTAATAGACAAGTGGTGGGACTCGGGTAAGATGTTCAAGGGGTCTGTTTAAGATATGAATGGTAAAGTGGGTCTCTGAAAACACTGAAAGATTGCCAGGGAGGCAGCAGAAGGAGGCCCATCTTGGTGAAGGAGGAGTTGAGTTAGGAAAACAGGTTGGTACACATGAGTTTAGAGAGAGAGGAAAGGTGGGCAGGGAGAGAGAGAAACATCAATGTGAGAGAAATATGGATTGGTTGCCTGCTTAATGCGTCCTGACTGGGATCCTTGATCCTTGGCTGGGGAGCATGAGGATCAAAAATAATAAATAAATAAAATATAACATCTTGGTATCTCTGGGAAGAGTCAGGAGGAGTGATTATTTTGTTTCCTCCACATCCCCGCCCACAGTTGGTTAGTGTCGAAGATGGAGCCCTTAGTCCCTAGCACCAAATTCCTGACATCTTGATTATTTCTTTAGAGATAAAGATAACAAACATCTTCAAGTGCACAGGAGACCAGGAAATAGTCCAACTATTGTGATAATAACAATTTTGGGTGGTGTTTTTTTATTTATTTTTCTTCTTGCTTTTATTGACATTTGGAGTTCTACTCTGTGCCAGGAACTAGGATCCACGAGCTAGCAATATGAATAGTTCCATAATATAAAAGTTATTGTTAACCCACCTTGGAGAAATAAGTAAGCCTAGGTCTCAAGAGGTGAAGTAACTTTAAGATCCCACAGCTAGTAAGTTCCAGAGGCAAGATTCGAACCCAGGTATGTGGAACCCAGATGGGGCCCAGTTAACCCCTGTATTAGTTTGTAAAACCTCCATAACACAGTGCTACAGACTGGGTGCCTTAGACACAGAAATGTATCTTCTCACAGCTCTGGAGGTTGGAAATGCAAGGTCAGTGTGGCATCTGGATTCATTTTTTCTCAGGTTTCTTTCCTTGGCTTGCAGATGGCCACCTTGTCCCTGTGTCTTTACATGGTTTTCCTCTGTACATGTCTGTGTCCAAATCCATCTTCTTATAAGAGCAGCAGTCAGATTGGATGAGTGCCTACCCATATGACCTCATTTTAATTCAGTTGCCTCCATAAAGACCCTATCTCCCATTGTAAGATACTAGGCTTTAGCATTTCCACACTTGACCTTTTGGGGAACATAATTGAGTACATAGCCATCCCTCTACCTGTGTTTCCTCAGGTGTGAAAGACATACCATCGTTGAAGCAGTGTGGTTTCAGGTAGTGACCCAAACACTAACAGCAGTGAATTATACCTCGAGAAAACGATTCTTTTTTCAAATCTCTTCCAGCAACTCTTCTTACACAAGGAGAACATCTCAGCTAGACGCTAATGACTTTAATTTCTCCAAGGCTGCTAGGTCTCCCCTTCGAAAAAAGACAGCCATCTGGCTAACTAATTAGCATGCAATAGTCTTGTTTATTTTTGTAGTATTTATTTTTCCAGTGATTTTCTAGTCAGGGCAAGGAAAACCAGTCTTTCCTTTTAAGGTAGAGATATAAAGTTTCCTTTTTCAAATAAATGTACCTTTTAAAAAGAGCAAGTCCATTTAAAGAAACAAAATTAGTGAGCAAATCAGGACAAGTGACTCCCAGGGATGACGGTCTGCTATAGGAGTCCCTACTATGGCTGAAGGTGGGGAGACACTTGTCTGTATTGTGGCCACAGGCACAGCAGAAACACAGAAAAAAAAAACAAACCCCATAAATCACAGGCTGAAAAGAAAAAAATTTCTGAGGGGATGTCCCAGCTGGGTATTGAGAGGATAACTCAGGAGGGACTCTGGCTAAGACTCTGGAGTTTTAAGGGGATGCTCCAAGCTGATTGACCATTTCCCACTCAAGGAGTGGTCCCCCCCTTGGGAATCCCTTTCTTTTCACTATTTAACCTCTTCTAAGTCTTACCTACCCCTTCTCCTCCCTCTCCACCCCAGATGGGACTAAGAATTAGCCAGTTTCAGTAGAGCCTGTCTTTTCCTTAAGGCATCCCACCAACCAGCACCAGGATGTTGCTCACATTTTCATCGATTTTCCCAGAAGCACTTTGGGAAAAAGTTTAGTGAAACAGACTCGCATTCCAATGCCAGCTTCACCACTGAGCAAGAGCCAGTCTTTGAAAGGGTTTCAGGACCTGCCTGGCTCTCAGTCTCCTCATCTGCAAAATGGAGTTAATAATATAGGGCTATGAGGACCAAGTGGGAACCCAGATGCCCCTAGGGAAGAGTTCCTGGCACATGCAAGCACTCAATAAAGGGTAGCTATTATTAGGGGTAGAGTAATGTAAATGTACACCTGCCAAGTGTTCTGGGAGTGTAGCCAAATTACCCCACCTCAGACATGAAAATTCTCCCTGTGTTAAGTTTGGGATTCTACTCTGTAATATACCCACATTTGTTTTAATGTAAAAGTGATGCTTTGAATTGCCATCAAGAACAATTAGCGTTCCAGGAAATGGACTTTAAGTATCCTCTGCCATGAGCCCGTCATTCCCTTGGATAATTGATGGGGGACCTCCCCAGAAAAACAGAATTATCTGGAGGGCAGCCCCCTTGCAGTACAGACTTCCCCCACTAGGTGAGTGTTCTGGTAACCCATCTGTGTCACTGTGCCGGCTGGCAGCACTGTGAGAGGCTGTGTTCGGATTCAGTGAATTTGTTTTGAAGACTCAATGCATTTTCCCCTTTCATGATAGGTGCTTTATGAGCACATCTGCCCACACCATGCTGAGTGTTCAGCAATTTTGGGCCAAAAATGGCCTGACCCCCGTGCCACACCCTCCCTATTCACCCACCTCGCCCCAAGTGATTTATTTTTTTGTTTCCCCAGATGAAAAAAGTGCTCAAAATGAAACGCTTTGCCGATGTGAAAGTGGAGAAACAAAAAACAACAGAAGCACTACAAGGCATCAAAATTGATGAGTTCAAAACTGTTCTGAGCAGTGGAAAAACTGTCTCGATGGGTGTATTGCGTCAAATGGAGAGTACTTTGAAGTAACTGAAGTTTAAACATGTAAGAATAAAAGGGGACTCTCCCTTTTATAAGTAAATTCTGCTTTTGGGGGGTCCTCCCATACACACTTTGTACTTTTAGAGGTATGTAGGTTTATATTCTTTTAATTTAATGGTTCTTAACAAAGAGCAACTTGATCCACACAAGACATTTACCAATGTCTGGAGACATTTTTGGTTGTCACAACCAGGGCATCTTCTAAACATCCTACCTGGCACTGGATAGCCCCCCTCCAACAGCAAAAAAGGACCCAGTCCTGAATGTCAATAGTGGTAATGTCAAGAAACTGTGCCCTAAAGCTATCCAGAAGACTTTTTTTTTTGTCGTTGCTGGAGCAAGAGTGGCTTGTTTATTCTTATTCTTTTCTTTACACCCACACCAATCTCTCCTTCATTCTTTCTCCGCCTTTGGGTACTGTGGCCCTAAGTGTAGAATAATGGAATCTTGCAATTACAAGCAAACTTTAAAATGAGGCAAGGGGAGATAATGATAAATGCCTATACTGATCTATTATTCACACCCATGAGAGAGAGCCCACCAGACACCAAATGCTATTCTGGACCTGCATCAGCCCAAGAGTTCTCTGGAGTGACTGCTCCATTGAGAGGTGGCCATAGTGACTCAAGCCAGACCTTAGCAAAGCCACCTTTTCTCCCTGTGCTCATCTCCCTGTTCTAGAAATTTCTAACTCTTTCCCCTTCTTCCAAGTAGGTTCATATTTTCAACCATCTAGCTAAGATCATGCCTGCTGTATTAGTCAGTGTTTTCCAGAGAAGCAGAACCAACAGGATGTGTATATAGCTGGAAGAAAATTGTAAGGAATTGGCTCACATGATTATGGAGACTGGTGAGTCCAAATCTACAGCGTGGGCCTGCTGTCTAGACACTCAGGAGAGTTGATGGTACCGTCTCAGTTTGAAGGCAGTCTGCTGGAGAATTCTCTTTTGCTCAGAGAGGCCTGTCTTTTCCTTCTATTCAACCCTTCAACTGATTAGAGGGGCCCACCAATAATGTACAGATGTATGTGCCATGTATTTGCCATATACGCTGGATTATTTCTGTCAGTTTAATGATGGCCGCTTAAACCTTGACACATGCTCTTTACCCTACAGATTGAAGGAACCAAATTTCTATCTAAGTTAACATTGCCAAAGGAGTATTAACAGAGGAGAAAAAAGAGTATGAATGTGTCTTACACCGAGACAACCTGCCTGGGTCAGGGCTTGGGTTCTGGCCAAGAGAAGATGTCTGCCTCTCTCATGCCTAGGGCCCAGCACAGTTCCCTTGCAGCTGCTGGGGTAAGTGTTTTGCTCACCTGCTGCTCTTCTTTTTTGGATCCCAGGATCCATGCTCAGGGGCAGATACCATGGAGCCACACTGTGGTCACAGGTCCAAGCCATACCTCCCAGCCCAGCATCACCAACAGTAAAAGCTGATATTTTAGTCAGTGATTTGTTCCTGTGCCTATTTCTCAATTGGTTCATAATGCAAAGAAGAAAAAGAGATGGTTGTAAGGAGCATACAACAGGGATCCCAAAATGGACAACAGCCAAACATCTACTCTGTGGGTTGGTCTAGAATCAAGCAGGAACAGCTCAGAGAGAATTACCTTCAACCACAAGGTCACAGCCTGCTTTGGGTGAGATGGTGTGGTAACACATTTGTGCATATCAGTGGCTCTTTACAGGCAGTTATGGGCCAGTTATGCTCCTTTGGGTGGGGAATCAGAACAAGGGGATGGCAGGAGGTCTCAGGTTCTGGGGTGGCAGTTCTGCAAGATGCAAACTGTGTTTGAACAGTTGGATAGTTGTTCTGATCTTGTTGCTCTCCATCAGCAGGGTTTGTTCTATTTTATTAATTTCTACAAAGACAGGGGAGAAACTATGAAGGAATTGTCAGGCCAGATACGAAACCAAGATGCTTCTATGTATCAGTTGCTTCTGAGGACTTAACCTGTTCAGAGCCCAAGACCATTAGAAATATTTTGATTTAATGGCAGAGGACCATCTGAGTCCCATTTGTTTCAATACTGAGATTAGTTGGCCAATGGGCTTCAAGGCCTTTTAACCAATAGCTTTCTGCCTACCTGTCCATCGTGTTGAAAAAATGTCTTTAAGATATATTGACTCAAAAGCTCGTGTGGAGCAAATGATCTTGGGGCAAATGGGTCAAGCTTGGGGGTGGGAGTCTCTTACTTGCCAACTGTAATGCAGCCGTTGGTTGCTTCATCTAGAATGTCCCCATTTCCTATGCTGAAAAGTTGCTTGCTGAGTACTTGCCCATCTTTGTTTTACTTCCTTTCTGCCACCTGAGCCACATGGAGAGGGACCTTCTCATATGTACAGAAAACCATATATTGCATGGTTTCCTTTATGGAAAATGTCCAGAGAAGTAAATTCCATGGAAACAAAGTGGATGAATGGTTGCCAGCAGCTGGCAGTAGGGGTGGGGATTAACTGTAAACGGGCATGTGGGATCTAATTATGGTGGTGAAAATGTTCTAAAAATACAGGGTGGGACAGAAGTAGGTTTACAGTTGTGAGCACTTAAAACACACAGTCTATTCTAGTATTATTATTTATTAATTATTTTCCAAACAAACAACTGTAAACCTACTCTTGCCTCACCCTGTATATATTATGGTGATGGTCACAGGCCTCAGTAAATTTTCTGAAAATTGTTAAAATTGTACAGTTAGGATGGGAAAAGGTTATGGTCTATAACCAATACTTCTATAAAGTTGCTTATTATGAAAAAGAGGAAGAAAATGGAGTAGACACTGTGGCTATTGCTGTTGTCCTGCCCACATCCTTTGGCCTTTTATGCTTCTGTACAGGCTCACTGGCTTCCACTTCCAGTCCTAGAACTTTGCCTAAGGGCTTTTTATGGGCACTGGAGCCTGGTGTGCCCACATGCGTGGCTCACTGAGATGCAGGCATTCTGGGGGTCTGGGAGCCAAAGCTCCATAACCCACTGTGGGTTGGCTTCTCGCAGAAAATAATTCAAATGTGAGGGGGCATAGAATTTAAAGTGAAAAAAAGTTTATTAGTGAAGCATGAGACAGAGAATGAGCTACTCCATGAACACAGCAGCCCCTCCATTGTGGGATTTACTTTTGTTATTGAGGCTCATTTAATCGAGGGGTAGGGCACTCAATAAGAAGGAGCAATAGTCTGGATTTTTCCAGTAAAGGGGTGGAGACTTCTCAGAAGAGCACCAAAGAGCACCTTAAGCCATTTTGTGTCCTCATATGGGCTTTCCATTTCTGACTTTGGTGGTTCAGGAATGCCATTTAGTATGTTAATGTACTAGAATGAGCCTATAAGGCTAAGAGTTACTGAAAAGTGAAATCAGTCACCATGTTGGATGGAGCTGGTCTGCTGCAGGTTCTAAGCTGTAAATCCATTGAGGATGGGTCTTACTATCTCCTTGTAGCCCTTATTGGTTCCAGCCATTTCAACACATAACCTATTTCAACTAGAAGTACCAGGGAATTCACATCCCTTGAGAGAAGCCCTTGACCACTAACTGCTAGGAATTGGTGTATGAATACCCCAGCTCCCTTGCCTTTTGGGCATATTTTATATGGTGTTTCCTGAAGTTCTTCAAGCAGGATTGAACTCCAGTTTCCCATAGAAGTAACTTGTTGATGAAATTCATCATATAGGCTTCCTTCCCTTCCCTGCCTCAGTCCCCACTCTTCTATTGGCATTTCCTGGGATCCTCATCTAGATATATTACTTCCACCCAAATCTCTGTCTCAGAGTCTAATTTTCTGGTAACTCACTCTGAAAGGGAAGACCTGCTGAAAATTAGTAAGAACTAAAAGTTGATTAAACAGTTTAAATTGAAGTTAGGCCATAAACTTGGAGGTCTGATTGTCTGGGTTGGAGTCTCAGCTCTGTCTTACTAGTTCTGTGACTTTGACTAAGTCACTTGATTCTAAAGTCTCATATCTCTTATCTGCCTAATTGGGATAATTCTCGTGTCTATGTTATAGGGACAGAGTGAGGATGCAATGTAATAGTGCAGCTGGAGTTATTAGCAGAGGGATTGGCACGTAGTAAATGTTTAATAAGATATAGTTATATGGAATTTTATGGGGTGATGAGTGGTCCACCAAGTAGTCACAGACATTTGAACCAGGTTGAAAAAGAGAGTTGGTTAGATTTTGGGGTGTTCTTCCATAGAGTGTGCATTTGGGGCCAAGATCATAAAGCTCTGGGGATGCTGCTTCGGTGACATGAGTACCACACTCACAGAATGACACTAGCTACTCTAGGGGTGGGCAGAAAGGGGAACAGACTGTGCCTTGTTTTTTGAGATGAATAAACTGGATTGAATACTTATCCAAAGGAAGCTGTTTAAAGTATTGATCAAAAATTAGTAGAATTGGTTTTATGCCCTTCTGAAAAGAAGGAAACATTATCATACTTTATTTGGTTCTTTATTAAGCCTGAGTTGCTCATTGGATGGGAGAATAAGTCTGCTGTGACTGAGCCTGAGACGTTGAAAAGTTATTTCCTTTCTTTTAGCCTACATCTTTATCTGCAAAAAGGAGATAACAAGGCTTACTGCAAAGGGATATGTGAAGATTTTATCACTCTTTAAATGTAAAGAGGACTGTACAAGATCTAGCATGTAGCAGATGGTCGACATTCACTTTTTTCCCTTTTCTCTTAATGCTTCTCCAATAGTGTTAATTTGGATAAAAACTTTGTTTGTTTGTTTTTAACCTGTAGGAAATAGAGTGCATGTCAAGGCTTAAGTGATCATCATTAAATTGGCAGAAGTAATCCAGCAGGCATGGCATATGCATGGCGCACACACCTCCATTCCCCCTTTCACAATAATAGCAGACATTACCAATCGATCATTGCTCTTTTCATTTGAGTTTGGATACAGTCCCAGAATTTTTTCCAACAGAGCACTCTAAGCCACCACTACCAACTGATCAAATTTGGCATGCAAGATCAAAGTTATTTGCCAACCCCTAGTGTAAGCTTAAAAAATAATGGAATTTAGCACAAGGTCTAGTATTCAATAAATACTTAATAAACAGATGACTAAAAGATAAATGCACTGAGGTTATTTAATACTGCCATCACCTATGTGTTCACTAGCAAGTTTGCTCAAAGATTGATCCCAAATTACTCTAAGTATTATACCTCCTGCTCTAATGTGGATCATTCCTTTGTGGTTGAAGGTTTTGGAGGATACCTGGAATGCTCATAACTATAGAGACAAAGGATCTTCCTCTAAGAATATCTATATTGGTATGATCTCATCTTGGGATATTGTCTCCTTTGGTTATATCATTTTTACTTAGCACTGGTGGCACAGAAAATTCCCAAAAGTATAAGTTATCTGAAGAGCTTATTCTGGCGATGAAGGAGAAATCCTTAATTTGTAGGATGTAGCAAACTATTTTCTGACCAGGAGGCACATCTCAAAATTGTGTTGGCAGCCTACAGCTGAGCTGTAATGCCAAGAATGATGGTGATCTCCTTAGGAAATTGGTTTTAGCTGTAGGAATGACTGACCTTTGAAAGTCAAGAGATGAGCATCTGACATCAAGTCTGCAATCATCTCACACTATTAGTCACTGCAAGATTGATTCCTGTTCCAATGTTTGCTTTTTTCTATTGTAAATTTAAAAGCATTAATTGTGTTTATACAATTATGAAAATTAAACACATTTATTTATTTAAAGATTTTATTTTTTATTTTTAGAGAGGGGGAAGGGAATGAGAAAGAGAGGAAAAGAAACATCAATGTGAAAGAGAAACATTGATCATGGCCTCACATACGTTCCCTGACCAGAGACCAAACCTGCAACCCAGGCAGGTGCCCTGACTAGGAATTGGGAATCAAACCTCCAACCTTTTGCTTCATGGCATGATGCTCAACCAACTGAGTCACATCAGTCAGGGCAAAAATTAAACACATTTATTGTAAATGCAGAAAATTTGAAAGAAGAAAACAAAATCACCCACAGATCCATCACTTAATGATAATATTAAAATCTAGGGTATTTCCCTCTTGTCATTATCCTGCACATATTTTAGTGTAATTATGTTTGTATATTACATGTAAAAATTTTATGTCCTGATTTTTAAAAAATTAACTTTATAACATAGTGTATCTACATGTTTTTGCGAACTCTCCACACATTTTAATTGTTGCATAGATATAAATATTCCAATAAGTGAATATGTTATACTTTACCATTAGACAATATTGTTCAAAGTTGGTTGTTTCTGCTGTTTTGCTACTGT
The DNA here is from genome assembly GCA_004024845.1 of Tonatia bakeri. Classification (NCBI taxonomy): domain Eukaryota; kingdom Metazoa; phylum Chordata; class Mammalia; order Chiroptera; family Phyllostomidae; genus Tonatia; species Tonatia bakeri. The sequence continues at coordinate 117,911 of PVIA01005274.1, forward strand.
AAAGGTGTTACGATGACTATTTTACAAATAGGTTTTTTTTTCCCTGTATATAGAAGTGGTTAGATTCCAAATCTCTCTCTGTCTTTCTCTTTCTCAGAGATGTAAAATACATAAAATGGGTAAAGTATATACATCTTAAATGTAGAACTCAACTAATTTTTACACATGTATTCTCAGTGTACCACTAACCTAGATCAAGTTATAGAACACTTACAGGACCCCAAAAGGCACCCTCATGTTTCTTCTATGCATAATTTTTAACACCCCCAAAATTAGCAGTGTCTTTTCTGACCCAGAATGCTAACACTATGGTAGATTACAGCAGGGATTTCCTTTCTTTCTCTCCTTCCTTCCTTCTTTCCTTTAATTTTTTTTTTTTTTTTACTTTTAGAGAGAGAAGAAGGGAGAGAGAAAGGGACATAGAAATAGCGATTTGTTGTCACACTTATTTATGCATTCATTGGTTAATTCTTGTATTTGCCCCGACTGGGGATCAAACCTGCAACCTTGGTGTTATCAAGATGATGCTCTAACCAACTGAGCCATCCAACTAGGAAAGATAATAG